>JAXIVJ010015812.1:7500-30560 GCA_036785665.1 Chirona hameri
TATACATATACATATACATATACATATACATATACATATACATATACTATATATATATATATATATATATATATATATATATATATATATATATATATATATATATATATACTATATATATATATCTGTTCTCCAACCATTCAAGGAGGCGGGATTCAATGAGGCACGGTGCCCAGGTGCCTCCCCTCGCCCCACAGTGCCGCCTACCGGCACGGTGGTGCCCTGGTACACCGGCGCCGTCGTGGCCCTGGTACGCCGGCGGCGGCGCGGTAGTGGCATTGGTACACACCGGCGTGGACTCGGTGTCCTAGGATTTCTAAATTTGGGTGGAAAATGACACCCTATGGACAATATTTTTTCACTCTTGTTCCCAGTTTTACTGTGAATTTCCCACTCCCGTAAGATGTATTTGACAACTAAAACCTTTTTCCCAAAACTGTCCCAAAACTTCATTTTGCTTGTGTGTCAGAGTGGAAAATTCGAGCCCCAAAAAAGACCACGAGAGTGGAAAAATTATGTAGAAAATGGTACAATATTGATTTCTGTTTTGAATATGGAAGGCAATAGTTTTCGTTGAAATCATGTACTTTTAGTCAATATTTATGTCAGAATCAATACTACAACTCATAATTTGGGAGTGGAAAATTCACTCCTAAAATGGGGAGTGAGAATGGAAAATAACTCTCACATTTGGGTGTAATTTCCCACTCAAATACACATTTTGGGACACTGCTGTTTCCTCCACAGGCTGCTCCTATCATTCGTCCTTTGATGTGATTCTTTGAAACGGGTTAGATCAATATTGTCATTTATGACAGCTTATACTAAGCTGATGGGTGAATTATTATGTCAAAGCTGAGGTATACCATATGGTCTTTTTAGACTGAATTTTCCACTCTTAATGCATATTTTTAGGTTAATTTTCCACTCCCCACCCCGGCTTCGAAGCAATCCTAGAACCCTGGGCGTGGTGGTGCCCCTGGTACACCGACGCGCGGTGGTGCCCCTGGTACACCGGCGTGGTGATGCAGCTGGTGCACCGGCGCGGTGGTGCCCCTGGTGCCCCCACGTGGTGGGTGCCCCCTGGTACACCGGCGTGGTGGTGCCGCTGGTGCACCGGCGTGGTGGTGCCGCTGGTGCACCGGCGTGGTGGTGCCCGCTGGTGCACCGGCGCGGTGGTACCCGCTGGTGCACCGGCGCGGTGGTTACCGCTGGTGCACCGGTCGCGGTGGTGCCCCTGATACCACCGGCGCGGTGGTGCCCCCTGATACACGCGGGAGGTGCCCCTAGTACACCGCGCGGTTGGCGCCCCTGGGTACGCCGGCGCGGTGGTGCCGCTATAGTGCACCGGCGCGGTGGTGCCGCTATTGTGCACCGGCGCGGTGGTGCCGCTATAGTGCACCGGCGCGGTGGTGTCGCTATAGTGCACCCGGCGCGGTGGTGCCCCTGGTACCACCGTCGCGGTGGTGCCCCTGGTACACCGTCGCGGTGGTGCCCTTGGTTCAAAGAGCACTGCAATTATGTGCGCCGCGTAGCGGCGCAGCATTTTTTTGCGTTACTTTTTATTTTTTGTTGAATTTTTTGCTTTTATTTTGTTTTTTGCTTCATTTTTGCTTTGTTTTGGTGGTGCCCCCTGGTGGCCCAGCGCAGTGGTGCCCCTTCACGACCCAAAGAGGGGTCATGACCCACGAGACCCCCCCTGGATCCGCCACTGGTGACAGATTTGCTAGTTTTAGCGATAACTTTGGCGAGTGTGCAGACTGTTTTGATTCAAAAACCAGTTCCGGGGCGACTTGGCCGGTGCGCTCGGGGTGAATTGGCCGGGCGGCCAAGTCTTGGTTTTGTAAAAATGATTATACTAATCGCACTTTACTCTGTGCACAGGTCTCTCATGCGCACCTACGTCAATACGCAAGGGCGGATCTAGCCGGTTTTTTTTTGGGGGGGGGGGGGCAAATCCAGTGGCGTATTTCCAAAAAGGCCGTCAGCAGGCCGTCAGCCGTTCAGCGAAAAGACCGGGGGATTTCACGAATTGGGGGGGGAGAGGGGGCAAAACAGTTTGGCCCCCTTGCACAGTCTTGGGGGGGGGGGGGGGCATGGGCCCGTCCCCAAAAACCGCCTTTGGTCAAGCGCGGCAATCGCGCCGCGTACACACATGACCACCTGCTGGTTGCGGTGGAGCGGGTGCGGAATAGCGCCTTCCTGAAAGTCGTGTCTGCCGAGACCGGCATCCCCGTCCGGTCTATTCGGCGACAGAAGAACGACGGCACCGTCTCAGGCAGCCGCGCTGCAAGACGTTGTTCATAAAATGTTCTCCTGCAGGGGCGACTTACACTGGTCTGCTCACGTCCTTCGTCGTTGAAGCTGACTCGCCCGCAGTGGGGATTACCTACTCCATCTCAGCCCCGGCCAAGTCGCCCCGGCCCCGGGGTGACTTGGCCGGTTGAGTGACCTGTACACATGTGTAAATGCTGCTAAAACGAACTGTACAATCGTTGTATGCTTAATATACCGAACAACAAATACATTTGACAACCTATTAGCATTGTGTACGTGATCAAATGTGACCATGATTTTAAAATATATTGTTTAGAAAAAAAGCGACCAAGTGACCCCGGTCTCCCCTACTAGTGTAGTTATATATATAGAAGTACCGGATACGCTGCGTCACAGGGCGAGTGTGATGACGCAGCTCCCGACGACGTACTGCGGTGGCCTGTCTGCCTGATTCACTACCGCCGAGACTGGCACGGGCAGCCAAGACAGGGTGCCGGGGATACCGCCGCCCCCCCCCCCCCCCCCCCCGTCTATCACACACCGAGTCACCGACCACCGCCGGCTGTCAGGGACAGGTCACGACACGTACCGGGGACAGATCACGACATGGACCGGGGACAGATCACGACACGGACCGGGGACAGGTCACGACATGGACCGGGGACAGATCACGACACGTACCGGACCCGGGGACAGGTCACGACACGTACCGGGGACAGGTCACGACACGTACCGGGGACAGGTCATGACACGTACCGGGGACAGGTCACGACACGGACCTGGGACAGGTCACGACACGTACCGGGGACAGATCACGACACGTACCGGGGACAGGTCACGACATGGACCGGGGACAGATCACGACACGTACCGGACCCGGGGACAGGTCACGACACGTACCGGGGACAGGTCGCGACACGTACCGGGGACAGGTCACGACACGGACCGGGGACAGGTCACGACACGTACCGGGGACAGGCCACGACACGTACCGGGGACACCGGCCCCCCGTCTATCACACACCGAGTCACTGACCACCACCGGCCCTATCAGATGACAAACAAGCTGCAGCGGCGCGACGAAACGGCACCGGTTGCGACACGACCCGGGAAGCCACACCGACAACCCGGGGTGGGGGCAACACCACCACTCCAACATCAGATTACCAAAGGCATGTCGAAATGCTGAAGTTCGGACACCAAATGGCGGCAGCTCCAACGCAAACGTTTGACAGTGTTAACCGCGCTAAACTGCATAGAAAGAGTGCAGCATTAGGATAGCAAACTATGTTGACTTCGTCTGTTAGTGGAGCGTAGCTCTGTTGGCGATAATACGAAATATATAAACATGTTATGTTACTCATGTTGAAATGCGACTATTTCCTTATGCGTTTCGCGACGGTAACCGGACAAAAAGTCAAAAGTCAAAGAACAAAAAGTAAAATGTGAAAAAGTAAAAGGACAAAAAGTCAAATAGGCTAAAAGTCAAATGCAAAAAGTAAAACGGCAAAAAGTCAAACGGACAAAAAGTAAAATGCAAAAAGTCAAACAGGCAAAAAGTCAAATGGGATCAAAGTCAAATGCAAAAAGTTAAAACAGCAAAAAGTAAAATGGACAAAAAGTAAAATGCAAAAAGTAAAAAGGATAAAAGTTAAATGCAAAAAGTAAAACAGGCAAAAAGTAAATGGATAAAAGTCAAAAAGTGAAAAAGTAAAATGCAAAAAGTCAAAAAGGCAAAAGTCAAAAAAGCAGTCACATGCAAAAATTCGAATACAAAAAGTCAAAAGGGCAAAAATAGCTGATTCACGGCTCCGCGTCACTCCAATGCTTGTGGTGAGACTTTTTGCGTTTGACTTTTTGCGTTTTTGACTTTTTGCATTTTACTTTATCCTTTTTTCTTCGCTTCGCTCCATAAATGACACGGGTCTTGGGCGTTAGGTAAGTCAAACTGCAAAAAGTAAAATGTAAAACGTCCCAAAATCAGAGAGAATAAAGCTAAAATGTAAATGACGGCTATACCAGTTCAATACGCCATGCAAAGGTCAACTGCATTTAATTAAAGGCCGTTTTTATCATGTCCGTGAAGATAGCGACGGATTCGGATTATAATTCAGCGTCGAGTAGCGATTCGCTTCAAAATGTGGTTCCTGGTCAACTTGGACACGCTGATCACGAAAATGACATTCATTTTGATATTCAAGGTCATCTTAAAGGCCATTTTCAAGATCAATATTTCAAGATCCTCCGCATAAGTAGCCTCACTAGTGGCAGGTGTCAACACCGTGTCAGGCACGACAACATTGAAAAAGAACATATTGATCAGACACGATGGGCCCGCATGAGGCCGGCAGGCCTTAGCCCGACACCATTTAAACACCGGGCCCGAACTTCGGGCCTAGCACTGGCTCCGTGGCCCTGAAATTTGCATTGCTAGTAGGTGATAAACAGCCCGATATAGCAGGGCCTCGGCTAAGGAATTCTCACGGGGGGGGGGGGGGGCAATTCGAGAAGAAGAAAAAAACATGCTGCTAAGGCATATGGTTAAGCACAGGCACGTAGCCAGTATTTTATCAGGGGGGGGGGGTAGAATCATAATCATGGTCAGTGGTAGAATCATATTTCGCTCCTCAGTCAAATGTTGTTGACCGGGGGGGGGGGGGGGGGGGGGGTCGGGTCGTAATCGCATTTGATCTAGTGTAAATTGGTTTGCTAGGGGGGGGGGTATGGCCGTGCCCCCTTCCTATGTACCTTATTAAGCGTACCTATGAATAAGTACTGATATATTTTAAGTGTGATAAT
The DNA here is from genome assembly GCA_036785665.1 of Chirona hameri. Lineage (NCBI taxonomy): Eukaryota > Metazoa > Arthropoda > Thecostraca > Balanomorpha > Balanidae > Chirona > Chirona hameri. The sequence continues at coordinate 12,576 of JAXIVJ010015812.1, forward strand.
GGCAAACATAAGTTAAAACAGAAATAGAATAGTAGAATAATACAATAATGAAGCTAAATACAAATTATAAATTTAAACACGCCCATCATCGAAGGTCCACACCTGTGAAGTCGATTTTTTGTTTACGATTTGGGGGACCGAACAGGAACGGAGCGAAGGGGTCCATCGGCGCCATAGCATTACCAATACAACCAAATCGGTCGAACATTAACACATTTCCTGAAGAAAGATCTAAGCAGATTGTACACAGCAGAATTTGTTTTGAAGCAGTTCTTAACCCGCGCCTGCCGGTGCTCGGCGCCAGCTTAGTCGTGCTAGGGGAGGAATTTGACGCCCCACCCCGGAACTCGGCTCCAATGGGGATTAGGCAAAATCCACAAATACCGTTACAAAGCTCATCTAATTTCATGTCGAAATTATCACATCGCTCAGTCAAACACTGTCTGTAGCTCGACCACAAACTTCTTTGGAGGTGGGGCCACTTGACGTGACCTGGTGACCTCACCTGAGATGACTCTAGTCAAAATATTTACTTAAGGTGCGCAATTCATGCCGAAACAGCTGTGCCAGAAACGGTGGTGCTGCACGCCGCCAATTCTCGAGAAAAAAAATAGGGGGCGTCCCAACCCAACCTCCCCTAAAGCGCCCCACCCTCGGCTTGGCACGACACAACACGTTTGTAAAAGCACACAGTCAGACGAGTTTTGAGACCATTCTTCAAAACGATGTTTTTGAACGTGCTGGTTGCGTCAATGGGTCAAGGGCTCAATTGAGCCAACATACCCTACACAATAAAACAAAAACCAGATGACCACAGATGTTAAAGGAAATAGTTCACCTTGGATTTTTTTTTTACCAAACACGATTTGATTATATTTGTTAATACAATTTATTTTTATATTGTCAAAAATGGCCTTATATCGCGCCGATTCAGGACAGAAGGCCGTAAATTTGGATTGTTTATCAAAACTGTATGCATACTCTCTGAGTCAGAGTCCTGACGTCACGCGAATGTAAAAAATGGTTCAGCCAATCAGATTCGAAAGTAGTCGCGTAAGGATAGACTCGCATTGGAGATGTGCCAACCGGCGGCCGGCGGTTCGCTTGCTAGCACTAGCTGCAAGCTGATTGGCTGATGGTATAGCCTCTGACCGGGCTAGAACCAGTACAACATTCGTTCGCCAGCACCGCATTCCTTCGCCAAAAAAAAAAAATCGGCTGGAGTCTTTTCAGTCAAGAAAACTTGCAGATAGGGGTTTCCCAACACGGGCTACAAAACTGCTATCTCAGTTTAAAACGAATGTTGAAGGTGAACTATTTCATTTAAACATTTTGTGAGACGTTTCATTTTCGACTCAAAAACTATTTCATCAATAAAATAGCTGACCTGCAATTATTAGTAAGTAGTAACTCGGCCGATGGGGCAACTGCCTCGTGACGTCGTGCGAGGCAGTGTCGGGCGTGGGCTGCAGCCTGTCTGGAGCGCCGGGGAGGGTACCCCCCAGCTCTCCCCGGCCGGTAACCCCCAGACCTCCCCGGAGCCGGGACGGTTTTGCCAATGTCGCGGGCACCGTTCCGGCTTGGCCAGGCGGGCCGCACAGATGCTGTTGATGCAATGTTCGTGTTCGTGTGTGTATGTTTGATGTCTTTTTATGGAGTTTTCCGAAATATATATGTTGTGATCTGGAAAAAAAGTGTTACAATGAAAATGTGTCATGTGTCGAAATGTGATCCATATGATTGATGACTGAATTATCGATGATGTATGATTGACTGAACGATTGAATATGCAATAAACCGCCGGTGGAAACCGAAAAAAAAGAAAGAAAAAAGTAGTAACTCCTCATCCATTTATCGTATTAATCAGTGCAGATCCAACTCATGCAACCCTTGCAATGGAAAATGGTATCCCTTGGAATGGAAAACGAGGCACCAAAACTAAGAATAGTTGTTACCTGATTGTTGCCGTTGATTCCTGATTTATGTACAACTCATCTCACATATTACGGTTAGAAGTTAATAACTGAAATAATTGTTATTCGTTTTGAACGTTTTTTTAACTTTCGAATGATGCTCATACCACGTAAACGTGGCATATTGCTTTCGAAACGAAATACATGAAACTCGGGCCATCGTCCTACCAAGCATCGGGCTGATATCGGCATAACGTCGGCATGTTTTCGAGAGAGCCATTCATCATCGGTCCTGTCGGCATTTAGCCCTAAATTAATTCGTCGGATATGCGGTGAAATCGGTTGTTCAATCGAAATATGGCTGAGGGGGCCAAGGGCGCCTTTGGAAGGGGGGGAGGGCCATCCCAGAGGAGACAAACAGCTCAAACTTTACGAAGGAGATAAATGTTGCTTCGCCGATATTCCCCCGGTTTCGTCGTGTGATGTGATGAAGGTGGTTTTGGGTTGTCTATGTTCCTAGAACCAACGAATTCATCAGAAGCTTGGTTTTCCACAGATCACCGTGGCTGAAACCATGGTATATGTGTAAAATGCCTGATCTAAGGCCAGACACAAGGGAGAACCCAGAACGGCAAAAACAGTTGTTTTGGCGGCGAAATCCACACAAAGTATCAAACAATAAAACAAACTCATCGGAGTTTGCTTCTTTATGGATGAATGGATGACTTAATCAACTTTCTTTCGTAAAGGCTTCTTGGCTTTTTCATGAGAAAATACGTCATTTTTTTGCTGATTTCATGCGGTTTGGGGGCTTTGGCCTTTGGCCCCCTTGGTGGATCCGCCATTGGCCAGAAAACATTGAGGTAGCCAAAAGCATCTTTGGGGACCAAACTCAAAATATTGAGGCCGAGGGCCACCCCAAACGTATATACATCGACACCTGTGGTCCACGCCAATTTCGAACCGCCGTGACGAGGGACGGGGATCCGTCCTCAAGATCTCAAAGCTACGCTAGGTAGCTGTAAACAGTGTTGTATTGGTTTTAAATTAAAAGCATGCTTCAGTGACGCTTTTATCTACTTGACAGACCGTATACAATCGTATGTTACCTACGAATTTCGCTCCCACTAGGGGGACACAATTTGGTCACTGGGAAGGGAGCCAGCAGTCACTGTGCCCCCCCCTTAACATGCTATCCGAGGCCATGCAGTACAGTAAAAAAAAGCGTCGGGTGACTGAAGGATTTGTTTAAAGGCTAGTGATGCATCATATATAGTATCCTAATGCCCGTTCGTGTCGAATTAAAGGAAATAGTTCACCTTGGAATTTTTTTACCCAACACGATTTGATTATATTGTTTAATACAATTTATTTTTATATTGTCAAAAATGGCCTTATATCGCGCCGATTCAGGATAGAAGGCCGTAAATTTGTATTGTTTATCAAAGCTATATGCATACTCTCTGAGTCAGAGTCCTGACGTCACGCGAATGTAAACAATGGTTCAGCCAATCAGATTCGAAAGTAGTCGCGTAAAGATAGACTCGCATTGCTAACCGGCGGCCGGCGATCGCTTGCTAGCACCAGCTGCAAGCTGATTGGCTGATGGTATAGCCTCTGCCCGGGCTAAATAAAACCAGTACAACATTCTTTCGCCAGCACCGCATTCTTTCGCCAAAAACTCAAATATATTCGGCTGGAGTCTTTTCAGTAAAAAAAACTTGCAGATAGGGGTTTCCCAACACGGGCTACACAACTGCTATCTCAGTTTAAAACTAATGTTGAAGGTGAACTATTTCCTTTAAAGGAAATAGTTCACCTTCAACATTAGTTTTAAACTGAGATAGCAGTTTTGTAGCCCGTGTTGGAAAACCCCTGTCTGCAAGTTTTCTTGACTGAAAAGACTCTCCAGCCGAATATATTTGAGTTTTTGGCGAAGGAATGCAGTGCTGGCGAAAGAATGTTGTACTGGTTTTAGCCCTGGCAGAGGCTATACCATTAGCCAATCAGCTTGCAGCTGGTGCTAGCAAGCGAACGCTGGCCGCCGGTTGGCACATCTCCAATGCGAGTCTATCTTTACGCGACTACTTTCGAATCTGATTGGCTGAACCATTGTTTACATTCGCGTGACGTCAGGACTCTGACGCAGAGAGTATGCATATAGTTTTGATAAACAGTAAAAATGTACGGCCTTCTGTCCTGAATCGGCGCGATATAAGGCCATTTTTGACAATATAAAAAGAAATTGTATTAAAAAATATAACAAATCGTGCTGGGTACAAATTTGCCAAGGTGAACTATTTCCATTAACTCAGTTTCACGGGGGGGGGGCAAATTCGTTCCACTGGGGGGGAATTTCCTTCACTGGGGGGCAATTGCCCCCCCCCCCCCCCAGTTAACATGTTATCCGAGGCCCTGCGATATAGCGAACGTGATTCTTATTCGACGTATTTGCCGGCACTGTACATACAAATATATTTGAAGGTAACGTTAATGTAACTTCTGCTTCCGTTATCTTTCCATTATCTTGTCAGATGTTTCGACTTTTCGCATTTTACTTTTTGTGCTTGACTTTACGCTTTTGACTTTTTGCATTTGACTTTTAGCGTTTTTGGCTTTTTGCATTTGACTTTGCGTTTTTTACTTTTTGCATTCGACTTTTATCCTTTTTGACTCCTTGCCATTTTACTTTTTGTCCCCTTGACTTTTTGCGGTTTTGACTTTTTGCTTTTGACTTTTTGCAGTTTTGACTTTTGCATTTGACTTTTAGCCGATGACTTTTTGTCCTTTGACTTTTTCACATTGACTTTTTGTCTTTTGACTTTTTCACATTTGTCTTTTTGTCCTGGAATCTTTCGCGACGATTGTTTCGAAGGTGCAGAGGCCGACTGTCAGTTCAGAAGGACTATAGGCGTGGGCCAAAACGCTTTGCCCCAAAACTCCAACATTATGCCTTAGAAGACGCGTAGAATATGTTTAAAAACCGGCCTGACAACTCCGCAGTTTGAGACTTTCCAAAGCTCTCGCAATATCTCTCCGTCTCTGCGTTGGTCGTCTCATTGCCACCTGCCACGGTTGGCCACACAGGCCGCTCCGCAGGCTGGCAGGCCTCCGACCTGGCGACGTGCCACCCTCCCGCCGCGGTCCAGCACTTTGCTGAAACGCCAGCGCCCCGTACTGCGTAGTTAGCTGGGTCAGAGCCTGCACCAGCAGCAGTTACTCCCAAAACGGAGTCACCTATGCGGGAGGCAATAACGGTGCAGACCAGAAAAGAGACAGGGCCGGTATTGGCGTGGATGGTTTGCAGCCCTGCACCCCCCTGCACCCACCCCCCCCGGCAGCCAGGGTCTCGGGGTGACCTCGCGGCGGCGGCAGGAGCTATCGCGGCGTCCCCCCCCATCCTCCCCTCCCCTCCCTGAATAACTGCGGCGGCGGCAGCTATCGCGGCGTCCCCCCCCCCCATCCTCCCCTCCCTGAATAACTGCGGCGGCAGCAGCTATCGCGGCGAACCCCCATCCTCCCCTCCCCTCCCTGAATAGCTGCGCAGATCTGGTGCGCAGATCTGGTGAAGCCTGGAACGCACCTGCCGGCCAAGGCTAGCTGCCCAGCCGGCTCCGGCCAGGAGCGGATCCAGGGGGAGGGGCATCGGGGCCATGTCTCCATCAGATACTTTTGAACTTTGTCAGACTGTCTGGGAGCAGTCCTTCCAAACACACTTTTTTGCAGGAGCTCTGCCACGCCTTTGAAATGGGGGGGGGGGGCGAGGGAAGCCGAGTGGTCGCCGTCAGCGAAACGTTCACCCGGGGGGGGGGGGGGGGGGAAGGCGTGGAGCGTTAGCGAAAAGTTGTTGAGTGGGGAGGGTGGAGCGTCAGCGAATTAATCAGTTTGACTGAATCCTGATTTCTAGTAATTGTTTGTCGGGGAAAATTTGGGGATAAACCCCCTGGCTCAAGAATTGGGGAAGTGGCGGAGCCCCTGCTTCTTTGGACGTTCTGGATCCGCCTGTAGCTCCGCCAGGCACGTAGCCAGGCTTTCGTCCAGGGGGGTCCGGAGCCTTGTAAGAGCTCACCCCGAGCGCTGAAAGGGCCCCTTCCCTAGCGTTGAAAGGCCCAAACAAAACGAATGAAAAAGCACGTTACAAGGATGTAAAATGCAGTATGACAGGTATGGCATGGGCCATACCAACTTTTAGGACCTGGAGTTAGCAAATTGCCATATCAACTTTAGAACCAGCGACACCAATTTGGAATCAGCTATACCAACTTGGAAGATTTTTTTAAGCTCAAGACGTGAAACCCTTAAACAAATTGCGCCGCGGAGCAGCGCATTTTTGTTTAGTCTTCTGCCCTCACTAGCGGATCCAGGGGCAACCAGGCCATGCCCCCCACAGCATGGAAGGGGGGGCCAACATGTCTCTTGCCCCCCCCCCCCCAACAAAAAACGGTAACAATTTATTGTAAAAATTGACTTTGCAGCAATCAAAATCCAGCTACACACAGTGAACAACTGTTTTTTTTTTTAGACGGCTCTTACCATCAAATCTGGGCTTAAAAAACTCAACTCGACGAGAAAATAGCGGCCAGCAAGCTGCCAGTCGGAATTGAAGCTCGAACAAACGTGTTGTTTTACATGTAGGAAGAACACTTCATATGGTATTAATTTGGAGTCCAATCTACACCCTCTTTCGGCGCAAATGGTTGTTAAAAATGACGCGTTGCTTTTGTGAAAATAACTTTTCGGGACGCGTGAAAGCGGACGCGTGTCAAACTAGCTCACATTCACATTCGGTAACACATTCGCGGACTATTCGGATTTCCATGAAAATTGGCACACAGGTAGAGCACGACCTCCTTATTACGCTCATACAATCTTAAAGTCGCACATTACAAATCAAAGGATTTAGAGCAGGTCAGATAGGTTTAAAGTCATACAGCGGAATATTCCGATTTGCATACAAATTAGCACACTGGTAGAACATGACCTTATCACGCTCATAAAATCTTAAGAGTCGCACATTCATAATCAAAGGATTTAGAGCAGGTAGGTTAGGTTAAATGTCAAACAGCGGACTATTCAGATTTGCATGAAAATTGTCACACAGGGAGAACATGACCTTATCACGCTCATCAAATCTAGAGTCGCACATTCAAAATCAAAGGATTTAGAGCAGGTCATAATAGGTTTAAGGTCAAACAGCGGACTATTCAGATTTGCATGCAAATTGGCACACAGGTAGAACATGACCTCCTTATTACGCTCATAAAATTTTAGAGTCGCACATTCAAAATCAAAGGATTTAGACCAGGTCATAGGTTTAAGGTCAAACAGCGGACAATTCGGATTTGTATGAAAATTGGCTCACATTCACAGTCGGCAACACATTCGCGGACTATTCAGATTTGCATGGACATTGGTGCACATGTAGAACATGACCTCCTTATTACGCTCATACAATCTTAAGAGTCGCACATTCATAATCAAAGAATTTAGAGCAGGTCAGATAGGTATCAAGTCAAACAGCGGACTATTCCCATTTCCATCAAAATTGGCACATTGATAGAACATGACCTACTTATCACGCTGATACAATCTTAGTCGCACATTCAAAATCAAAGGATTTAGACCAGGTCATAGATTTAACCCTCGCCCTGCGGGAGTTTTTTTTCTTCACATTCGCCCTAGGGGGGGGGGGGGGGGGTCCTAAAAAGACCCCCTGCTAACTTCCAAACCAAGCAAGATATAGCAACTGTTTGACTGCGACGCTGGCTGCTTTGCCGCCCTGCCAACATGCTCAGGGGGTCCTCCTACCGGCCCTGGGGCCCCTCCGTGCTGCCTAGGGGTCAATTCGGCATGTTACGGGGCCCTTCTTACCCGCCCAGATGCCCTTTCGGTCTGGTCAGGGGCCCCTCCGATCTGCACAGGGGCATTTTGAACTTTCCAGGGCCCCTCTGGTCTGTCCAGGGGCCCTCCAGTCTTCTAAGGGGCCCTTCCGACCTGGCAATGGACTGCGCTGGCTGCTTTGTCGCCTTGCAACATGCTCCGAGGGCCCTCCAACCTACCATTGGGGCCCCTCCGTGCTGACTAGGGGCCCATTCGGCATGTTCAGGGGCCATCCTGACCCACCTAGGGGGCCTTTTCGGTCTGGTCAGTGGCCCTCTCTGACCTGCACAGTGCACAGAGCCTCTTTGAACTTCCCAGGGGCCCTCTGGGGTCTGTCCAAGGACCCTCCAACCTGCTCAGGGGCCCTTATGACCTGGCAAGGGACTGTGCTGGCTGCTTCGTCGCCCTGCCGACATGCTCAGGGGCCTCTCGACCTGCCCAGAGGCCCCTCTGTGCTGGCTAGGGGCCCATTCGACGTGTTCAGGTGCCCTCGGACCCGCTCAGGAGCCCTTTCGGTCTGGCCAGGGGCCCCTCCGACATGCACAGGGCTCTTTTGAACGTCCAAGGAGCCCTCTGATCTTTCAGAGAAGGTCCTGGTGGCCCTATAGAGCCTCTGAAGTGCTCTAAACTATCTAAAGACCACGTTTCGTGTGGTAAAGAGTTCATGAAACCGCGCTTCGCGCGGTCTCGTCGGCCCTTTTCGCGCGTCCCTCCGCCGCCGAAAAGGGCCATCCTGGCCTCCAGGGGGTGCGGTCACACCCCGCACCCAGAGGCGGAACTTTTTGTTTTTCGTTGGGGTTGTAATTGGGTCGGCGACCGGAGGGGGGGGGGGGGGGTAGTAAAAGCGACTAATGATAAAAACGAAGTATGTGCAAAATTGAAGTTTAACACCCTAGAATGAACATAGGTTGTATTACCTCATTACTGACGTATTTTAGCAACAGCGAGGTGTGCAATCTTAAACAAATTGAAAGTATCATGTTGGGTCAAAGTAGGCAAAGACTGCCTCATGGTAGCTCACACAACAATAATCAGCCAATATCAATATTAAGGTTGTACATAAATGGTGTGATTCAGCAACTAGCCATTTCTTGCAAGAAAGGCACCTCCTCCTGGTGATGGTCCAGGTCCGGTCCTTTTATATATTACAGTGAGATATAAAAATACTTATAACATATTTGATATTTCCCACAACTCACAAGGCCATGGGTGGATAATTGTTTTCAAAGTTGCCCCGGCCGAGGACAGGGGCGTAACCAAGGAGCCCTAGGGGGCACGTGGCGGTCCGTGAAGTTAGTGACGGAATCGGATTCGAATTCAGCGTCGAGTAGCGATTTGCTTCAAAATGTGGGAACAGTTTAATTGGGGCACGCTGATCACGCAAATGACATTCATTTTGACATTCAAGGTCATCTTCAAAATCATCTTCAAGGTCAAAGGACGGGGTGGCTCAAAACGACCCGAAGTTATTGTCCGATCGCAAAACAAAATAATGGTATCATTCTATTCCTCGAGCCAATATCTAGGCGCAGCTTTCGAAACCTCACTGGAGGCAAATGACCTTGACCCTCATTTTCAAGGTCAAAGGACAAATAACCCGAAGTTCTTCTCCGATCGCCAAAATAATGGTCTCATTCGATTCCTCGGGTTAATATCTAGCCACAGCCTTCGCAAACTCACTCGTGGCAAATGACATTGACCCTCATTTTCAAGGCCATATGACGGGGCGGCTCAAAACGACCCGAAGTTAGAAGCCGATTGCCAAAATAATGGTCTCATTAGATTCCTCGGGTCAGTATCTGCCGTAACCTTTGCAACCTCACTCGTGGAAAATGACCTTGACCCTTAATTTCAAGGTCAAAGGACTCAAAACGACCCGAAGTTATCATCCAATCGCCATTGATCTTGAAATTGAGGGCCAATGTCATTTGCTACGAGTGAGGTTGCGAAGGCTACGGCTATATACTGACCCGAGTAATCGAATGAGACCATTATTTTGGCGATCGGACAATAACTTCGGCTAAGATTACCGTGAATGTGAAAATGAATGCCATTTCGTGATCAGCGTCCCCCAATTGACCTGTCACCACATTGTGAAGCGAATCGCTACTCGACGCTGAATTCGAATCCGAATCCGTCGCTAACTTCATGGACATGCGGGGGGAATCACGATTGAGGGCGCCTCTCCTGGGCGTCTGGACACCGAAGGTGCCACTCTCGAGTGCAGGTGGCGCCCCTTGAGTCGTGAGTGCCGGCGGCACCCCTTTAGATCGGACAATATGCCTCTTTTAGACCGGAGATAGCAACCCCAACTGTGCCTCCCCCGAAAATATAAGTTTTCTGACCTGCCCGAGGTGTTCACTAAGACAAAGTTGGCAAGGCTCAGCCTCCTTTGACTACCCCCCCCCCCCCATTTCGAAAGCGCACCGAAAGCGCAATTTTACCCATATTTTTCACAGATAGTCGTACCAAGTATGCATTTTTATGCTGGGATTATATTTGCGTTTCTTTATTCTTTTTAAATAATAACTAAGGTCTTGCAAAAAAGGTATCTCAAAAATGGCTTCCCCGGCCCCGCCGAGGCAACTTTGAGGTTGCCCCGGCCGCAGCCGGGGCTGCCCTATAGGATTCTCCACCCATGCACAAGGCAAACAAATTAGGCGAGAACCAAACAACATTATTTTAGTAGGGCATTATTTCACTAATCCCATCACCGAATAACTAACTTTATCACCGTAAAGGACTTAAAATCACCAAAACGTCACAACATATTGAGGATTTCGGGCTTCGGCCGATGGACTTCTTTAAAAATATGTAAACTGGCTCCAAGGGTTAGGTCGGTGAGGTGAGGTGAGGTGAGGTGAGGTGAGGTGAGGTGAGGTGAGGTGAGGTGAGGTGAGGTTAGGTTAGGTGAGGTGAGGTGAGGTGAGGTGAGGTGAGGTGAGGTAAGGTGAGGTGAGGTGAGGTGAGGTGAGGTGAGGTGAGGTGAGGTGAGGTGAGGTTAGGTTAGGTTAGGTTAGGTTAGGATAAAAGCTTCAGAAATAAATGGTGATGCTTTAACATGGAAGTCAATGAGAAAGTGGTCATTTCGGTGATGGATTAATCCTCTCCCTACGGGAGCTTTTTTCACTTTCGCCCTACGGGGGGGGGGGTCTGACAGGCCCCCCTGTTAACTTCCAAACCAAGTAACTTTGAGCAATGCGGTAAGAACCAGCATGTTGCCTGTCATGAGAGGAATCTAACAGTATGCGAATTTTAGGTTTCAGGTCAACGGGTGACCTTCCAGGTCAAGTGAATGACCTCGGACTTACCACGTCCGGAACAGAGATTTTGCCATGCAGAAAACCTCAAAATTAGAAATTGATAAATGTAAATAAAAAGGCATGTTCCTAGACCAGTTTTGGCTCAGAAATAAAAAAAAGAAATTATTTGTTCGTATCTTGTCAAAAAAAGTAAAAAAAAATATTAAAAAAAAATGACGTCATCAGTTTCTTACACTTAGAGAGCTATCACTCAGTCAAAAATGAAGATATTGCCTTGCAATTTGGTATGGGTATTGTCCATACTCAGTACTCTCACATGAATTCCGGTTTTTCTAATATCTTTGGAAATTTTGATTTTGTGGGGATTTAAAAAACAATTAGGGGTCAAAACCCCAAAATTTTGAAAATCCGAGATCGCCATTTTAAAGAGAATGATATTTTGTATCTTTGGTGAATTGCGTTTGCAATTTGTTTCAAAACTCTGTTTTCTACGATTTTTCAAATATTTATCATTTTTTACCAACATGACGTCATTAAAACATGATTATCTCCAAAACTACTCAACCAATTTCAATTAAAGTTTTACAGCCTACGTATAATTGTTTTAAAACCCAACTACCAAAAATTTCAACAAGATACATTGCATGTGTAAAAAGTTATTCAAGAAAACCCTCAGGGTTCTGTCAGCCCCCCCCCCCCCCCCGTAGGGCGAGGGTTAATACCCTGCCTTTTAGGAATAATAAAAGACGTACGTAAAATTAGCAGCTGATTGATATTGCCCAATCTATAATTTTGAGGCCCGTCTCCTCAAAATTGCCTGGAACTTGACAGGTAGGTCCTCCTTGCCACGCTTAACACGAAAAACGTAAAATTATCCTGGAATACGGGCTACTTTTAAAGTTATAACGTTTTAAGTTTTGAATGTCTGTCAGTTGAATATCTGGCTAACTTGACGCGGAAAGCTTCCAATCCCTGCGCAGTCGTTTCAAAATAAAGGAAGACAGACATTCAAAACTTAAACAAATCTATAACTCTGAAAGTACCCCGTGTTCCAGGCTAATCTTACGTTTTTCGTGTTCAGCGTGGCAAGGAGGGCCTACCTGCCAAGTTTCAGGCGATTCTGAGGCGACGGGACTCAAAACTGTAGATTTCTAAAACGGTATAACTCTGAAAGCAGCCCGCGTTCTAGACTAATTTTAGGTTTTCGTGTTCAGCGTGGCAAGGAAGACGTACCTGCCAAGTTTCAGGAAATTCTGAGGCTACGTGCCTCAAATTTTAGATTGCCCAATAGATTGATACTACTGAGCAATATCAATCTACTGCTAATTTGACGTAGCTGAATAAAAGAGACAAATATGACGCAGCTATGTCAAATATGTACATTTATTTTGCCCTTGTATATTGCTTTCAATATTTATGCTGTTTTCACATGCGTTTTTGTTTGATTGATGTTGGATTAGGCTATTCTCTTTTAAAATGACTTTTACTGATGTGGCCCTCTACTTTTCAACACCATGACCAGGTATATCTTGTGAAAATAATGTTTGTCTGGCTAAAAATTGAAGGTTGTGGTAAATTAATCCTAAATTTAAACTCATGATTTGGGTCTATGATTATTTGTGGTATTTTTCCAGCTCAGGATGATTGGTATGCCTTCATGTCTTTCACACACCAAAATATGTGTAATATTGTTCAAGTTCTTCATTAAGTGTCAATTTCACCAGCATATTTTAGCTCAAAATGTAATATAACTTTTGCCAACTGCGTAAGGGTGCACTCTAATGTTAAATGTGTGACCTATCCAGAACTAAGCCCAATGTAAAATATGCTACACTCAATCTTGTTTTGCTCATGTTTTTATGTTAACACCTATAGATTGCCATTTTGTGGGTGTCTGAAATTGACAAAAATGTTACCCGTTTGTCAGTAAGCAGTGTTGTTCTAGTGTTTATGACCCAACTGAATATGACCCTACACCCCTCGGTACCTACATAGTCTTTCTCAGTAATTTTGGGATAACATGTACTACCTATTGTTGGATTTTAAATGTTATTTTATGACAAACTTTACTAACATTTTAAAGTTTGTCCTTTTCTGTGTTCATATATTTATTAATTGTTTTGTTATGATTGTTATTGAAAAATCCTTTGGTGAAAAATCCTTTGGTTTTGCGTACCATTTACAGTATTTATTTACTTGGGTAGGCATTCACTGGCAATGTTGGGGTTGTAATATTAATGATTGGGGTTGTAGTTTTTGAGGATGCAGTTGTAGCTACAACCCCAAAAGTATATAAAGTTCCGCATGTGCCCGCACCCCTGCTACGTGCCTGAGCTCCGCCCTTGAAGCCCCGCGCTGCCCATCCCTCCGCCCCGCACAGCACAGCATTGACGACATTGTGATCTTGTGGGGCGGTGTGATGACCCGCCCCACTGACAACGTTGACTGGGCACCTCGGCCAGCTTGTCACACCCCAGGTCAGTGGCGGATCTACGGTTGGGCAAAATGGACAATTGCTTCCCCCCCCCCCCCCCAACCGATCCGGCAGGTTGTGATTTTTGTCCTGGTACAGTGGCGGATAAATTTTTCTTCGAAAATACGTTAAAAAAAATCATGGGGAGACAAAACAACCAAAACAAACAACCAAAACAAAAATGCCGTCCGACCATTTTTGATTTTCTTGAAAAGTTGTGCACTGGGGGTTTCAAGGGCGGGGAATTCATTGGTGGTGACAAAAAACATTTTCCAAGATACGGCCTTCCGTATTTTCCCAAGTTCACTGTGCAGGCCTAATTTTGACGACCAATAGCACCGAGACTAAAAAAGCGATTTTTTTTAAATGTTTAGATCAGGATTAGTCGAAGAACAATTTGGCAATCACGGAGTTTCGATTTATTTTTTCACGTGAATCCGTGACCTACTTTTTGCGGCGTGACCTTGACCTGTTGGAAACTGAAATTACAATTTCCGTCTGATGAAGATTTGAGCTTCATTGATGTCCTTTCGTATCAACAAATAAAAAAGTGGGGTTCGACCTGTAAAAATATTTTTTGAGTCATGCAATGCTGACATAATACGTTGTTTGGGCACCTGTCCGTCGATAACTTCGCATATACTTGACACGCTTTTGAAACAAAGTCCAGAGTGACTCTTGACGACGAAACCTCTCGGCTGGTGCCTGTTACACCGACATCAGGTCGCCATATGACCTGTCAGGCCAATACAACGTAACATACCCAAGCAGCATATAGTGTGCATTGCAAGGCTCAAAAGTAGTTTTTACAGGTCGAACCCCAATTTGTATATTTTTGTATACGAAAGGACATCAATGGAACTCAAATCGTCATCAGACGAAAAAGCATAATTCCAGGCAAGGTTAAGGTTACGGCGCAAAAAGTAGGTCACGAAGTCACGTGACAAAATTAAAATAGAAAATCCGAGATTGCCAAATTGTTCTTTGACGAATCCCGATCCAAACAATACAAACATCACTTCTTTAGTCTCGGAGTTATTGGTCGACAAAATTAGGCCTGCACAGTGAACTTGGGAAATTTTCGGAAGGCCTTATCTTTTTTCTTCTTTTTTGTTATCACCACCAATGAATTCCCGCCCTTGAAACCCCCCAGTGCACAACTTTTCAAGAAAATAAAAAATGGTCGGAAGGCAAATTTGAAAAGAATGGTTCTGGAAGTCCCCAAAAGTAGGTTTTACGTCCCCAAAAGTAGGTAATAAAAGTGGTCAAACCCCACTTTTATTCTTTTGTATACGAAAGTACATCAATGAAGCTCATATCGTCATCAGACGGAAATTATAATTTCAGTTTCCAACAGGTCAAGGTCATAGTGCAAAAAGTAGGTCACGAGGTCACGTGACAAAACAAGCAAAGAATAGCAAATCTGTGATTACCAAATTGTTCTTAGACTAATCCTGATCCAAACAAAAAAGTTCTCGAAATCATTTTTGTTTTTGTCTCGGGAGTTATTGGTCGGCAAAATTAGGTCTGCACAGTGAACTTGGCAAAACATACGAACATACGTATTTTGGAAAATAATTTTTGGGGGAAATTTTTGGTCACCACTCATGAATTCCCCGCCCTTGGAACCCCCAATGTACAACTTTTCAAGAAAATTATAAATGGTCAGACGGCACCCACCGGTTGTCGTACTGTGGAATGCCCCACATGTGATCTTAGGTCAGATCACGTGATTTTATCTTGTGGCCATTTAACATTCGGAATTTGTTTCTTGCCAGAATCGACTTCGATATATTAACCTTCGATGGTAAGAAATTTGAGATAGGTTTTTCCTATGTATATATATATATATATATATATATATATATATATATATATATATATATATATATATATATATATATATATATATATATATATATATATATATATATATATATATATATATATATATATATATATATATATATATATATATATATATATATATATATATATATATATATATATATATATATATATATATATATATATATATATATATATATATATATATATATATATATATATATATATATATATATATATATATGTATGTATGTATGTATGTATGTATGTATGTATGTATGTATGTATGTATGTATGTATGTATGTATGTATGTATGTATGTATGTATGTATGTATGTATATGTATGTATGTATGTATGTATGTATGTATGTATGTATGTATGTATGTATGTATGTATGTATGTATGTATGTATGTATGTATGTATGTATGTATGTATGTATGTATGTATGTATGTATGTATGTATGTATGTATGTATGTATGTATGTATGTATGTATGTATGTATGTATGTATGTATGTATGTATGTATGTATGTATGTATGTATGTATGTATGTATGTATGTATGTATGTATGTATGTATGTATGTATGTATGTATGTATGTATGTATGTATGTATGTATGTATGTATGTATGTATGTATGTATGTATGTATGTATGTATGTATGTATGTATGTATGTATGTATGTATGTATGTATGTATGTATGTATGTATGTATGTATGTATGTATGTATGTATGTATGTATGTATGTATGTATGTATGTATGTATGTATGTATGTATGTATGTATGTATGTATGTATGTATGTATGTATGTATGTATGTATGTATGTATGTATGTATGTATGTATGTATGTATGTATGTATGTATGTATGTATGTATGTATGTATGTATGTATGTATGTATGTATGTATGTATGTATGTATGTATGTATGTATGTATGTATGTATGTATGTATGTATGTATGTATGTATGTATGTATGTATGTATGTATGTATGTATGTATGTATGTATGTATGTATGTATGTATGTATGTATGTATGTATGTATGTATGTGTATGTATGTATGTATGTATGTATGTATGTATGTATGTATGCATGCATGCATGCATGCATGCATGCATATATATATACATATATATATATATATATATATATATATATATATATATATATATATATATATATATATATATATATATATATATATATATATATATATATATATATAGATAGATAGATAGATAGATAGATAGATAGATAGATAGATAGATAGATAGATAGATAGATAGATAGATAGATAGATAGATAGATAGATAGATAGATAGATAGATAGATAGATAGATAGATAGATAGATAGATAGATAGATAGATAGATAGATAGATAGATAGATAGATAGATAGATAGATAGATAGATAGATAGATAGATAGATAGATAGATAGATAGATAGATAGATAGATAGATAGATAGATAGATAGATAGATAGATAGATAGATAGATAGATAGATAGATAGATAGATAGATAGATAGATAGATAGATAGATAGATAGATAGATAGATAGATAGATAGATAGATAGATAGATAGATAGATAGATAGATAGATAGATAGATAGATAGATAGATAGATAGATAGATAGATAGATAGATAGATAGATAGATAGATAGATAGATAGATAGATAGATAGATAGATAGATAGATAGATAGATAGATAGATAGATAGATAGATAGATAGATAGATAGATAGATAGATAGATAGATAGATAGATAGATAGATAGATAGATAGATAGATAGATAGATAGATAGATAGATAGATAGATAGATAGATAGATAGATAGATAGATAGATAGATAGATAGATAGATAGATAGATAGATAGATAGATAGATAGATAGATAGATAGATAGATAGATAGATAGATAGATAGATAGATAGATAGATAGATAGATAGATAGATAGATAGATAGATAGATAGATAGATAGATAGATAGATAGATAGATAGATAGATAGATAGATAGATAGATAGATAGATAGATAGATAGATAGATAGATAGATAGATAGATAGATAGATAGATAGATAGATAGATAGATAGATAGATAGATAGATAGATAGATAGATAGATAGATAGATAGATAGATAGATAGATAGATAGATAGATAGATAGATAGATAGATAGATAGATAGATAGATAGATAGATAGATAGATAGATAGATAGATAGATAGATAGATAGATAGATAGATAGATAGATAGATAGATAGATAGATAGATAGATAGATAGATAGATAGATAGATAGATAGATAGATAGATAGATAGATAGATAGATAGATAGATAGATAGATAGATAGATAGATAGATAGATAGATAGATAGATAGATAGATAGATAGATAGATAGATAGATAGATAGATAGATAGATAGATAGATAGATAGATAGATAGATAGATAGATAGATAGATAGATAGATAGATAGATAGATAGATAGATAGATAGATAGATAGATAGATAGATAGATAGATAGATAGATAGATAGATAGATATATATATATATATATATATATATATATATATATATATATATATATATATATATATATATATATAT
>JAXIVJ010015813.1:0-30559 GCA_036785665.1 Chirona hameri
TTTGTAATATTCCTATACATACTCCAATGCAATTTCTAGTATGATTCCAAAATTGTATCAGCTTTTTATTTAGACCTCAAATGAGGCGAAAGACTCAGTCGTCAAACTTCAAATTAACCAGAGAAATTACTTCTAGAATAAAGTTACACCAACACGGATCGGGACATCTACATATAAGGCGTGTCCAACGATCTTCAAGAAGTGACCTCCGCTCCGTGCCCAGTCAGTTGCAAATTGTAGTTAGTGGACAATCAAGGGCGGGACTAATGAGCGACCAGGCATTAGCCTCAATCCGAGCTCGCATTGCCTTTGACATTAGAAGTGAATGGAAGGTGCCACAACGTTTTTATTTACCAGTACACAAACATAATAATAGAAATTGACGCAGGGTCTCAACACATCAGCCTCCGCCGCTGTCAGACCGGCCTCCGCCGCTGTCAGACCGGCCTCCGCCGCTGCCGAGCCAGCCTCCGCCGCTGTCAGACCGGCCTCCGCCGCTGTCAGACCGGCCTCCGCCGCTGTCAGACCGGCCTCCGCCGCTGTCAGACCGGCCTCCGCCGCTGTCAGACCGGCCTCCGCCGCTGTCAGACCGGCCTCCGCCGCTGTCAGACCGGCCTCCGCCGCTGTCAGACCGGCCTCCGCCGCTGTCAGACCGGCCTCCGCCGCTGTCAGACCGGCCTCCGCCACTGTCAGACCGGCCTCCGCCGCTGTCAGACCGGCCTCCGCCGCTGTCAGACCGGCCTCCGCCGCTGTCAGACCGGCCTCCGCCGCTGTCAGACCGGCCTCCGCCGCTGTCAGACCGGCCTCCGCCGCTGTCAGACCGGCCTCCGCCGCTGTCAGACCGGCCTCCGCCGCTGTCAGACCGGCCTCCGCCGCTGTCAGACCGGCCTCCGCCGCTGTCAGACCGGCCTCCGCCGCTGTCAGACCGGCCTCCGCCGCTGTCAGACCGGCCTCCGCCGCTGTCAGACCGGCCTCCGCCGCTGTCAGACCGGCCTCCGCCGCTGTCAGACCGGCCTCCGCCGCTGTCAGACCGGCCTCCGCCGCTGTCAGACCGGCCTCCGCCGCTGTCAGACCGGCCTCCGCCGCTGTCAGACCGGCCTCCGCCGCTGTCAGACCGGCCTCCGCCGCTGTCAGACCGGCCCTCCGCCGCTGTCAGACCGGCCTCCGCCGCTGTCAGACCGGCCTCCGCCGCTGTCAGACCGGCCTCCGCCGCTGTCAGACCGGCCTCCGCCGCTGTCAGACCGGCCTCCGCCGCTGTCAGACCGGCCTCCGCCGCTGTCAGACCGGCCTCCGCCGCTGTCAGACCGGCCTCCGCCGCTGCCGAGCCAGCCTCCGCCGCTGTCAGACCGGCCTCCGCCGCTGTCAGACCGGCCTCCGCCGCTGTCAGACCGGCCTCCGGCCGCTGTCAGACCGGCCTCCGCCGCTGTCAGACCGGCCTCCGCCGCTGTCAGACCGGCCTCCGCCGCTGTCAGACCGGCCTCCGCCGCTGTCAGACCAGCCTCCGCCGCTGTCAGACCGGCCTCCGCCGCTGTCAGACCGGCCTCCGCCGCTGTCAGACCGGCCTCCGCCGCTGTCAGACCAGCCTCCGCCGCTGTCAGACCGGCCTCCGCCACTGTCAGACCGGCCTCCGCCGCTGTCAGACCGGCCTCCGCCGCTGTCAGACCGGCCTCCGCCGCTGTCAGACCGGCCTCCGCCGCTGTCAGACCGGCCTCCGCCGCTGTCAGACCGGCCTCCGCCGCTGTCAGACCGGCCTCCGCCGCTTCAGACCGGCCTCCGCCGCTGTCAGACCGGCCTCCGCCGCTGTCAGACCGGCCTCCGCCGCTGTCAGACCGGCCTCCGCCGCTGTCAGACCGGCCTCCGCCGCTGTCAGACCGGCCTCCGCCACTGTCAGACCGGCCTCCGCCGCTGTCAGACCGGCCTCCGCCGCTGTCAGACCGGCCTCCGCCGCTGTCAGACCGGCCTCCGCCGCTGTCAGACCGGCCTCCGCCGCTGTCAGACCGGCCTCCGCCGCTGTCAGACCAGCCTCCGCCACTGTCAGACCGGCCTCCCGCCGCTGTCAGACCGGCCTCCGCCGCTGTCAGACCGGCCTCCGCCGCTGTCAGACCGGCCTCCGCCGCTGCCGAGCCAGCCTCCGCCACTGTCAGACCGGCCTCCGCCGCTGCCGAGCCGGCCTCCGCCGCTGTCAGACCGGCCTCCGCCGCTGTCAGACCGGCCTCCGCCGCTGTCAGACCGGCCTCCGCCGCTGTCAGACCGGCCTCCGCCGCTGTCAGACCGGCCTCCGCCGCTGTCAGACCGGCCTCCGCCGCTGTCAGACCGGCCTCCGCCGCTGTCAGACCGGCCTCCGCCACTGCCGAACCAGCCTCCGCCGCTGTCAGACCGGCCTCCGCCGCTGTCAGACCGGCCTCCGCCGCTGCCGAGCCAGCCTCCGCCGCTGCCGAGCCAGCCTCCGCCACTGCCGAACCAGCCTCCGCCGCTGCCGAGCCAGCCTCCGCCGCTGCCGAGCCAGCCTCCGCCGCTGCCGAGCCAGCCTCCGCCGCTGTCAGACGGCCTCCGCCGCTGCCGAGCCAGCCTCCGCCGCTGCCGAACCAGCCTCCGCCGCTGCCGAGCCAGCCTCCGCCGCTGTCAGACCGGCCTCCGCCGCTGTCAGACCGGCCTCCGCCGCTGCCGAGCCAGCCTCCGCCGCTGCCGAGCCAGCCTCCGCCGCTGCCGAGCCAGCCTCCGCCGCTGTCAGACCGGCCTCCGCCGCTGTCAGACCGGCCTCCGCCACTGTCAGACGGCCTCCGCCACTGTCAGACCGGCCTCCGCCGCTGCCGAGCCAGCCTCCGCCGCTGCCGAGCCAGCCTCCGCCGCTGTCAGACCGGCCTCCGCCACTGTCAGACCGGCCTCCGCCGCTGCCGAGCCAGCCTCCGCCGCTGTCAGACCGGCCTCCGCCGCTGTCAGACCGGCCTCCGCCGCTGCCGAGCCAGCCTCCGCCGCTGCCGAGCCAGCCTCCGCCGCTGTCAGACCGGCCTCCGCCGCTGTCAGACCGGCCTCCGCCACTGCCGAGCCAGCCTCCGCCGCTGTCAGACCGGCCTCCGCCGCTGTCAGACCGGCCTCCGCCGCTGTCAGACCGGCCTCCGCCGCTGTCAGACCGGCCTCCGCCGCTGTCAGACCGGCCTCCGCCGCTGTCAGACCGGCCTCCGCCGCTGTCAGACCGGCCTCCGCCGCTGTCAGACCGGCCTCCGCCGCTGTCAGACCGGCCCTCCGCCGCTGTCAGACCGGCCTCCGCCGCTGTCAGACCGGCCTCCGCCGCTGTCAGACCGGCCTCCGCCGCTGTCAGACCGGCCTCCGCCGCTGTCAGACCGGCCTCCGCCGCTGTCAGACCGGCCTCCGCCGCTGTCAGACCGGCCTCCGCCGCTGTCAGACCGGCCTCCGCCGCTGTCAGACCGGCCTCCGCCGCTGTCAGACCGGCCTCCGCTGCTGTCAGACCGGCCTCCGCCGCTGCCGAGCCAGCCTCCGCCGCTGTCAGACCGGCCTCCGCCGCTGCCGAACCGGCCTCCGCCGCTGTCAGACCGGCCTCCGCCGCTGTCAGACCGGCCTCCGCCGCTGTCAGACCGGCCTCCGCCGCTGTCAGACCGGCCTCCGCCGCTGCCGAACCGGCCTCCGCCGCTGTCAGACCGGCCTCCGCCGCTGCCGAGCCAGCCTCCGCCGCTGTCAGACCGGCCTCCGCCGCTGTCAGACCGGCCTCCGCCGCTGTCAGACCGGCCTCCGCCGCTGTCAGACCGGCCTCCGCCGCTGTCAGACCGGCCTCCGCCGCTGCCGAACCAGCCTCCGCCGCTGTCAGACCGGCCTCCGCCGCTGTCAGACCGGCCTCCGCCGCTGCCGAACCGGCCTCCGCCGCTGCCGAACCAGCCTCCGCCACTGTCAGACCGGCCTCCGCCGCTGCCGAACCGGCCTCCGCCGCTGTCAGACCAGCCTCCGCCGCTGCCGAACCAGCCTCCGCCGCTGTCAGACCGGCCTCCGCCGCTATCAGACCGGCCTCCGCCGCTGTCAGACCGGCCTCCGCCACTGTCAGACCGGCCTCCGCCGCTGCCGAGCCAGCCTCCGCCGCTGCCGAGCCAGCCTCCGCCGCTGCCGAGCCGGCCTCCGCCGCTGCCGAACCAGCCTCCGCCGCTGCCGAGCCAGCCTCCGCCGCTGCCGAGCCGGCCTCCGCCGCTGCCGAACCAGCCTCCGCCGCTGCCGAGCCAGCCTCCGCCGCTGCCGAGCCAGCCTCCGCCGCTGTCAGACCGGCCTCCGCCGCTATCAGACCGGCCTCCGCCGCTGTCAGACCGGCCTCCGCCACTGTCAGACCGGCCTCCGCCGCTGCCGAGCCAGCCTCCGCCGCTGCCGAGCCAGCCTCCGCCGCTGTCAGACCGGCCTCCGCCGCTGCCGAGCCAGCCTCCGCCGCTGCCGAGCCAGCCTCCGCCGCTGCCGAGCCAGCCTCCGCCGCTGTCAGACCGGCCTCCGCCGCTATCAGACCGGCCTCCGCCGCTGTCAGACCGGCCTCCGCCACTGTCAGACCGGCCTCCGCCGCTGTCAGACCGGCCTCCGCCGCTGTCAGACCGGCCTCCGCCGCTGTCAGACCGGCCTCCGCCGCTGTCAGACCGGCCTCCGCCGCTGCCGAGCCAGCCTCCGCCGCTGTCAGACCGGCCTCCGCCGCTGTCAGACCGGCCTCCGCCGCTGTCAGACCGGCCTCCGCCGCTGTCAGACCGGCCTCCGCCGCTGCCGAGCCAGCCTCCGCCGCTGTCAGACCGGCCTCCGCCGCTGCCGAGCCAGCCTCCGCCGCTGCCGAACCAGCCTCCGCCGCTGTCAGACCGGCCTCCGCCGCTGTCAGACCGGCCTCCGCCGCTGTCAGACCGGCCTCCGCCGCTGTCAGACCGGCCTCCGCCGCTGTCAGACCGGCCTCCGCCGCTGCCGAGCCAGCCTCCGCCGCTGCCGAACCAGCCTCCGCCGCTGCCGAGCCAGCCTCCGCCGCTGTCAGACCGGCCTCCGCCGCTGTCAGACCGGCCTCCGCCGCTGTCAGACCGGCCTCCGCCGCTGTCAGACCGGCCTCCGCCGCTGCCGAGCCAGCCTCCACCGCTGCCGAGCCAGCCTCCGCCGCTGTCAGACCGGCCTCCGCCGCTGTCAGACCGGCCTCCGCCGCTGTCAGACCGGCCTCCGCCACTGTCAGACCGGCCTCCGCCGCTGCCGAGCCAGCCTCCGCCGCTGCCGAGCCAGCCTCCGCCGCTGCCGAACCAGCCTCCGCCGCTGCCGAGCCAGCCTCCGCCGCTGCCGAACCAGCCTCCGCCACTGCCGAGCCAGCCTCCGCCGCTGCCGAGCCAGCCTCCGCCGCTGCCGAGCCAGCCTCCGCCGCTGCCGAGCCAGCCTCCGCCGCTGCCGAACCAGCCTCCGCCGCTGTCAGACCGGCCTCCGCCGCTGTCAGACCGGCCTCCGCCGCTGCCGAGCCAGCCTCCGCCGCTGTCAGACCGGCCTCCGCCGCTGCCGAGCCAGCCTCCGCCGCTGCCGAGCCAGCCTCCGCCGCTGCCGAGCCAGCCTCCGCCGCTGCCGAGCCAGCCTCCGCCGCTGCCGAGCCAGCCTCCGCCGCTGCCGAGCCAGCCTCCGCCGCTGCCGAACCAGCCTCCGCCGCTGCCGAGCCAGCCTCCGCCGCTGCCGAGCCAGCCTCCGCCGCTGCCGAGCCAGCCTCCGCCGCTGCCGAGCCAGCCTCCGCCGCTGCCGAGCCAGCCTCCGCCGCTGCCGAGCCGGCCTCCGCCGCTGCCGAGCCAGCCTCCGCCGCTGTCAGACCGGCCTCCGCCGCTGCCGAGCCAGCCTCCGCCGCTGTCAGACCGGCCTCCGCCGCTGCCGAGCCAGCCTCCGCCGCTGCCGAACCAGCCTCCGCCGCTGCCGAACCGGCCTCCGCCGCTGCCGAACCGGCCTCCGCCGCTGCCGAGCCAGCCTCCGCCGCTGCCGAACCGGCCTCCGCCGCTGCCGAACCAGCCTCCGCCGCTGTCAGACCGTCCTCCGCCGCTGCTGGGCCATCCTCTGCCACTGCCGTCGCTGAAAGTTGAGCCGCCACCGCTGCTGCCCGGCGAGCCACCGCCGCTGCCGGGCGAGCTGCCGCCGCTGCCGGACGTGCCACCGCCGCTGCCCGGTGAGCCACCGTCGCTGCCGCCGTCGCCTAGACCCAAGTCGCCGACCCGGACCGGGGAGCTGCCGCTCCAGGCGTGCCACCCCTGCCGGGCAGGCATCCGTCGCTGCCGGGCCGGCCTCTGCCGCTTTTGGCCGCCGCCGGAGCCTGGAGTCGCTGTCTGGCCGCCGCCGGGGCCTGGAGCCGTCGCCGGAGTACGGTTAGGCCCCGTCGCCGAGATTGGTCGGGGGCGTTTAGCGCCGCGGATTGTGTGTGGCATACTGTTGGGGGAGGGAGATGTGATGGCGTTGGTCGATTTGTCTGCGGCCCGCCGGCCACTGGCTCCGCCGCTCCAGCCGCCAGCTAGCCCGGCCTCTGGCCGCTGGACGCGGTCACGTGATCGCCCGCGGCCGCGGGTCGGCGTCTGGGGTCGGCGTGCGGCCGGCCGGACTCTTGGTCGGGACGCGGTAGTGTGAGCAGCTGCCGCTCCCCTGTCTCCGCTCGTTCACTTGTTGCAATACATATATACCTGAAGTCTAACGTGAATCGTTATGATGTACCATACCGGACCACGACCACCACCTTTACACTCGCACGGCACAAAAACGGGAAATACACACCACACAAGACTTCGCGTGGGATTAACGACACTGAATGCACATTTCTTCCGAATCCAACACAACAGCACACCAAGTCCATCATGCATCTGCGGCCACAGTCACGAAGATACAATACACTACATACTCTGGTGCCCCTACATGACACTAATCGATCGCAATTATTCACCGCGATAAAATCTATCATACCCAACTTCGATAACCTCTCTGCTCAAAGAAAACTTGACACCCTCCTTTTCGGCAAAAATCTCAACAAAAACCAAGGAACGTTCATTGCCCACCACTTACAAACATTAATTTTACGCACCCGTCGATTCATATCCACACCCCAACATTCACACATTACCCATTCGGCTTGTTGACCTGACCTCGGCAGCCCGGTGCCTGGGACTCATTAAGTGTACCAAACGGTTGCTCGGAGGGTCGTTGGCGGGGTTGGCGCTGTCTGATCCCCTGCTTTAGTTATTCTCTTATTTCTAGTGTATGTCATTTCTGTTAGGTTGTTTATGTGGACTTATGTCAGTTTATTATTTTAGTTATACTCCTTAGGAGAGGCGCTTTAATTTAAGCCATTGGTTTTGCGCCAATCCGCTACTGTAATTTCATTTTGATTGTATTCTCTGTTAATAAAATACTGTGAACTGAACATCCACTGCGTGAAATTCGTGTATGCCAGTTGACGCCTTCAAAAGAAATAGCCGAATATTGGGGTCCCAGGTGATCTGGCGATCACAGTAGATATTCGTGCATCAGCACAGTACCGGGGGCCCGGGGCATGCGATTCTCGGAACCTCCTTGACAGCTCGCTCTGCTCCCCTCGCGTTCCACGATCCATGACTGCGTCAGACACTCCAGTGACTCTCAAACTTTTCCACTTAACCGCGGTCGGCCCGACCGCGGTGGCGCCCCCATTGCAGTGCACAGATACTTTCAAGAGAGAGTGTACGTGCATTTACATGCATATGTGCATGTCATGCGCTGTGCCTGCCTTGTTGTCCAGTATGGATAGCAGATTGGGTCGCTGTGTATTGGAATACGGTATTTACTGGGCTGTTCGCTGAAGCGTGCTGACTGCCTGATAGTCATTTACCAGTGAGCTCACTCAGCATGTGCGTCCGGCTTCTGTCTTATTACAAGCAGAGTGGGATCGTAATTCTGCAAATCATCAGGTATTCCTAAGGCATAGGTAATTAGACACAATTGTCATGCATTGACATTGTCGTACAGAAACCAGCTCAGCTATTTTATGTCATTTCAAGTACGCCATAAAGTCAGACGAACGCATGAGCATATTGGGTACGCATGCACTCATATTTCATATGCAATTTGGAGAGTATCTGGCCCAGTAACAGGAAATTGAAATATTATAATAATTTGGATAGGGGAAATTTGTCGTGCACATTTCATGGCAATATTGACGATTTTTACCTGACTACCGCACTAAAGTATACATACCACAATCAATGTTGTAGGCCTATATCATTACAGCCAGACCCATAAGCCCGGAAATTGACAGCCGCGCGGCCGAGGCGTGCCACCTCGCCCTTTGCCCGCTGTGACCGACCATTTGGCTCGACCCGGCGCGCTAGCCGGTTTCCCCGAGGACCCGGGAGTTGAGATTCAGTGAGAGCTGCCTGCGAGCTGCGGCAGCTCAGTGCTGGGGCTGCGATCCTCCCCGGCCCGGCCGCCTACCGGCGCCATATTGATTTTCAGTCGAAAGTGCGCAGAGTTCGCCGCCACGCGCACTGTGGCGCATCTGTGGCGCGTCTGTGGCGCGTCTGTGGCGCATCTGTGGCGCGTCTGTGGCGCGTCCGTGGCGCGTCTGTGGCGCGTCTGTGGCGCATATGTGGCGCGTCTGTGGCACGTCTGTGGCGCGTCCGTGGCACATCTGTGGCACGTCTGTGGCACGCTGTGGCGCGTCTGTGGCGCGTCTGTGGCGCATCTGTGGCGCGTCCGTGGCGCGTCTGTGGCGCGTCTCTAGCGCGTCTGTAGCGCGTCTGTGGCGCGTCCGTGGCATGTTTGTGGCACGTCTATGGCAAGTCAATGGCACGTTTGTAGCACGTCTGTGTAATGTCTATGACACGGTGTGGTAGTCTGTGGCACGTCTCTTACACGTGTCTGGCACGTCCCTGGCACGTCCCTGGCACGTCTGTTGCACGTCTGAATCATGTCTGTGGCATGTCTGTGGCAAGCCAGTGGTACGTCTATGGTACGTCTGTGGCCGGTTTATGGTACGTATGTGGCCCGTCCGTGGCACATCTGTGGCACGTCTGTGGCACGCTGTGGAACGCTATGGCACGTCTGTGGCACGTTTCTGGCATGGTTGTGGCACGTCTGCGGCACGCTGTGGAACATTTGTGGCACGTCTGTGGCACGCCCTTGGCACGCCTATCAGTCGTGACTGCCGTCATTTGTGCTCAGCTGGCGTTGACAGCCCGACTTAAACCGGGCAGCGGCGGTCGAGTTCCTGGTGATTGGGAATCGACTCGCAGAAGCTTCTTATTGTTGGTGATTATACCCTACCCCGAGGAAAGAAGGCGCGGTGTCTTGATACCACAGCTGCTCTGAAGAAGATAGACATACGCTGCCCCTGGTGGCAGACTTCATAGACTCGCACGTCTCTGCTGACGCCAGAATGTCGCCAAATTGGTAGGTTCTCGGCTTAAGTGGACAATTACTATGTCAGAGCGTCGCCATCTTCCGAGACACACACGTGACACTGCGGATCGAGTGAGAAACATGCGCGCTTTCTCAATGCATAGAACCTTCAGGTAGTCCCTAAGCATATTATCAGCATACATTCTCTCATATCGCATCTTGACAAACACATAATTATATAAACTACTAACACGCAAATCTACTCTGCCGTCATCTGGCCCACAAGTCTATAGTGACGCCAGGCATCCACGAACACGCCAGTGACGCCAGGCATCCACGAACACGCCAGTCTATAGTGACGCCAGGCATCCACAAACACGCCAGTCTATAGTGATGCCAGGCATCCACGAACACGCCAGTCTATAGTGACGCCAGGCATCCACAAACACGCCAGTCTATAGTGACGCCAGGCATCCACGAACACGCCAGTCTATAGTGACGCCAGGCATCCACGAACACGCCAGTCTATAGTGACGCCAGGCATCCACGAACACGCCAGTCTATAGTGACGCCAGGCATCCACAAACACGCCAGTCTATAGTGACGCCAGGCATCCACAAACACGCCAGTCTATAGTGACGCCAGGCATCGACGATCACGCCAGTCTATAGTGACGCCAGGCATCCACAGACACGCCAGTCTATAGTGACGCCAGGCATCCACGAACACGCCAGTCTATAGTGACGCCAGGCATCTACAAACACGCCAGTCTATAGTGACGCCAGGCATCCACGAACACGCCAGTCTATAGTGACGCCAGGCATCCACGAACACGCCAGTCTATAGTGACGCCAGGCATCCACGAACACGCCAGTCTATAGTGACGCCAGGCATCCACGAACACGCCAGTCTATAGTGACGCCAGGCATCCACGAACACGCCAGTCTATAGTGACGCCAGGCATCCACAAACACGCCAGTCTATAGTGACGCCAGGCATCCACAAACACGCCAGTCTATAGTGACGCCAGGCATCCACGAACACGCCAGTCTATAGTGACGCCAGGCATCCACAAACACGCCAGTCTATAGTGACGCCAGGCATCCACGAACACGCCAGTGACGCCAGGCATCCACGAACACGCCAGTCTATAGTGACGCCAGGCATCCACAAACACGCCAGTCTATAGTGACGCCAGGCATCCACAAACACGCCAGTCTATAGTGACGCCAGGCATCCACGAACACGCCAGTCTATAGTGACGCCAGGCATCCACAAACACGCCAGTCTATAGTGACGCCAGGCATCCACAAACACGCCAGTCTATAGTGACGCCAAGCATCCACAAACACGCCAGTCTATAGTGACGCCAGGCATCCACGAACACGCCAGTCTATAGTGACGCCAGGCATCCACAAACACGCCAGTCTATAGTGACGCCAGGCATCCACAAACACGCCAGTCTATAGTGACGCCAGGCATCCACGAACACGAAGTCCAATGTGCAAGAAAACCAACCGCACACAAGTCCACCGTAACGCCGGGGTCGGCTCAGGTTGCGGCCTGAGGCATCGATTCCAGCCCAGACCACCAATTGCCGGCTAATCGCGTGCAGACGCAATTGAAATCCGATACCCTACCACTGCAGGGCTGCGGCGCTCGGATCGACTCTGGTGCGACGCTCGGATCGACTCTGGTGCGTCGCTCGGATCGACTCTGGTGCGACGCTTGGATCGACTCTGGTGCGACGCTCGGATCGACTCTGGTGCGACGCTCGGATCGACTCTGGTGCGACGCTCGGATCGACTCTGGTGCGACGCTCGGATCGACTCAGGTGCGACGCTCGGATCGACTCTGGTGCGACGCTCGGATCGACTCTGGTGCGACGCTCGGATCGACTCTGGTGCGACGCTCGGATCGACTCTGGTGCGACGCTCGGATCGACTCTGGCGCGACGCTCGGATCGACTCTGGTGCGACGCTCGGATCGACTCTGGTGCGACGCTCGGATCGACTCTGGTGCGACGCTCGGATCGACTCTGGTGCGACGCTCGGATCGACTCTGGTGCGACGCTCGGATCGACTCTGGTGCGACGCTCGGATCGACTCTGGTGCGACGCTCGGATCGACTCTGGTGCGACGCTCGGATCGACTCTGGTGCGTCGCTCGGATCGACTCTGGTGCGACGCTCGGATCGACTCTGGTGCGACGCTCGGATCGACTCTGGTGCGACGCTCGGATCGACTCTGGTGCGACGCTCGGATCGACTCTGGTGCGACGCTCGGATCGACTCTGGTGCGACGCTCGGATCGACTCTGGTGCGACGCTCGGATCGACTCTGGTGCGACGCTCGGATCGACTCTGGTGCGACGCTCGGATCGACTCTGGTGCGGTGCTCGGATCGACTCTGGTGCGACGCTCGGATCGACTCTGGTGCGACGCTCGGATCGACTCAGGTGCGACGCTCGGATCGACTCTGGTGCGACGCTCGGATCGACTCAGGTGCGACGCTCGGATCGACTCTGGTGCGACGCTCGACTCGGCCTGTTCCAGACCACCAGCACAGGGGCGGATCTAGAACGGCAGTGAAAGGTTGGGGAGTGGGCAATGCAAGAAAGTCGGACTAAATTGCAAGAACTCGTGAGATATTTGTCCTAGGTCATTACAGTTGATTTTAATCGAACTTCGATTACACAATTATAAAGACATTGTTTAAACCAGGTAATATGCCAATTTTCACAGCATATTTCAATAGTTTTGGGCCACACTGGCCTCCCTGGGTCCGCCCTTGACCACATATCTCTAAACCTTCGCCTGCAGCTCCTACGGTTTGGACAAATCGTCCTCCACCCTGTCCTCGTCCAAAAACTCCAGTTATCTAAGAAGTTGAATTGGGGTAGGCTGATAGCATGTCGATTGTCGATGGTTGCTTAATTACACCTTATATCGGATTTAATTATTACCGGTTTGAGCTATCGCCCTGAGTTAATGCCCAAGGGTTATTGTTATATTCGGTCATTATATGGGCTATTATGAATTCACGTCAGTGGGTTATTGTAAATTCGTATGTTGGATGGAGTTGGTGGTGAGGGTTTTGTGGAGATCACTGGCCAGCAGTGGATTGTGGATCAATCAATCGCTAAGTCTAGTCACGGATATTTATCGATATAATATTTCTCGTGTTCAGCCTCCTGGGAACATTCATCATCATACGAAGTCGAAGATGCCTGTGTCAGCTTGTTTCTGCAATGAACCACTCTGTCGTTCGCACAATGAAACTACAATGCAGCTGACTTTAAAATTGCATTCCGTACAAAACAGGACCGGACAGCCTGAACGTAAACAGTTTCCGGGCGACTCATTGTGATTTGTGGACAGAAATTCTGCTGAATTGGCAGCGCTGGGCTTTCTGGCGAACAACAATGCCATTTCTAGTCGGTTGCTAGCCAAAACTTTAACAATACACATAAAGACCTTTCTTTGTTAACCCGCATAGACCTGTGTAATGCTGACTTAATATTACAACTATCTAATACACAAGCTATTATGAAGATACTTGAAAGTGGAAATGAAACCCAACTCCATGCACTGTCAGGTCCCACTTTCCATACCACTTTATTCATAATATGCATCGTGTAAGCATGACTACGCAGTCATTGAACCACATCAGATGCTTTCCACTGTTAATATCAGGCATGCACGGCGCGAACACCACCATTGTGTAAGACTAATGGCGGCCACGAGTGCAATATCGTAGACGGCGTCATCTCCGTAATGGAGTAGCAAGTATGAATTATGCATGGACATGCAGCTGAGGTGAAAATTATCTGAGTCTACTGATAGATTGAGTTACATTACTGATAAATTGACCAACATTACTGATAGAAAGTTGCATTAGACAAAGTAGATGAATAATTGAAGCGTATGCCGCATACAAAGTGTAAATATGTAAAATGTCAGTTTTCCGGTTAATCATAAAAATGAAAGCCGAATATACTAGTGCTCGTACATATATGTTCATACATGAATGCATACAATGCAGCTATTAGATGACGCACATCTGAACGTTTGCGTTACGAAATGCATACAACTAATGCACAAATATTTACATAAACGTGCAAGTAATGACTAGGTATCGTACTTGCCCAAAGAAGATGCTTATTCCTTGACAGATAGCTGCCTTTTGCCAATTGTGCTAAATACATCTTAAGCATTTTTGTATAATTAAGACACACAATTAGCGCCAAGGCTTGATATGAAACTTTATGAAAAGAAGGTTTAACTTCAGCTAACTCAAAATATATTAATACCAGTAAAACGCCTTTTTGGGCGATGACGGAGCGGGCGCGCTCTGGTAAACCTAAAACAGGTTTGAAATATGAAACAGTACTGGAGCACACGTGGTACTAGCACATAGTCCTTTTCGTCCTTTTAGTCTTCCATACAAATTGCCAGGCTTCCATGCATGCCAACATAAAAATTAAGTTGTTACCGAGCAGGCGCGAAGCGCCCGTGAGGTTTCTCGTCAACTTACTAGACAAATTTACATTTGACCCGGCCCGACCCGGCCCGACACGACCGTACAGACGTTTTTCGGAAGCTAATAACTTGGCAACCACTGCTCCGATTGAGATAAGGTTTTCACCATTGGGTAGGTCCATCAAATCAATTTTATTTTTGGTATGGTGCGTTCTGATAGGAGTGATAAAACAGCGCGTGGCACACGCGAACGTCAAAATGAACAAAAATCCTTCTTGATCAAAAATGGCTTTATTGATCTGAGCATTAATTTATACGACCAGTAAAACGCCTTTTTGGGCGACGACCGAGCGGGCGCGCTCTGGTAAAGATAGAACAGGTTTGAAATATGAAACGGAACGGGAGCACACGTGGTAGTAACACATAGTCTTTTTAGTCCTTTTAGTCCTCCATAAAAATTGCCAGGCCTCCGTGCATGCCAACATAAAAATTAAGCTGTATTAAATTATTAATAATCTCCTTTCTCGAATCCGCCAAAAGGGAGTACGTCCTGAGCGCTGCATGCTTCAGAGTATAACAAACGAATGCTTAGATTATTAATGTCATTTTTGATCCAGAAGGATTTTTGTTCATTTCGACGATTGAATGTGCCACGCGCTGTGGTACCACCCTATCAGAACGCATCATACCAACATCAAAATTGATTTGATGGTCCTATCCAATGGTGAAAACCCGATCTCAATCGGAGCAGAGGTTGCAAAATTATTATGTCAAAAACAAAATTATATTGTCAACATATCGTATCTCCTACTCATTTCAAACCAGGATGTCAGCCAAGCCTATTGGACTATTGGAGTTTTCTAATCTGATCAGCATATGTTAGACTGTTTAGAACAGAAGGCCCCCTTGGGGGAAAGTCATCACCAGTGTATTAGCTTTAAGGTCGTGTGCTATGCTGACGGGCGCACAAAGACCAAGAGAACGAACTTCAACCGAGGCAATTATAGCGCAATGCAACAAGAGTTTGAGACATCTGATATTTGCCAAATCACTGAAACCGAGGATGTTGATCGTGCCAGGGAATCTGTGAGGGCCTTTCTTCAGTTACTTACTTGCACTCATGCCCTTTACTGTATGTAAGCATAAACAGAAACATCCATACAGCTATGGGGCAGTGAAGAAGCTCAAGAAAGAAAAGGACAAGCAGTATGGAGCATACAAGCTAACCAGAAGCTCAGACGATTTAGACAAGTTTAAGAAAACTAAAAACAAACTGAGGAACATGACCCGAAATCTGAGGCAGCAGTTTGAAGGAAAGCTAGCTGCAAGTATGAAAGAAAACCCGAAGGCCTTTTGGCAGTAAATTTCTTCTCAGGTGAAAGTTAAGGATCGTGTTCAAGATTTGCAGGGTGATCATGGTGAGTGGGCCAAAACAAGCTTAGATAAAGCAAACATGGTAAACAGGTCATTTGGCTCAGTGTTTACACACGAACAGAAACTGCCACCAAATCAAGGGGGACTTCAGTCACCTTGCAGGATTAGTAGCTTTCAGATCACCAGAGAAGCTGTTAGAAAGAAGCTTGATGATCTCAACTGTCATAAATGTCCTGGCCCAGACGAAATACACCCACGGATCCTCAAAGAGTTAGCCGCGTGTTTGAGTGGACCCCTATCAATACTCTTCAACAAGTCTCTCGAGTCTTCATCACTGCCTGTAGGATGTAAAGAAGCATAAGTGATACCACTGTTCAAGAAAGGGCAGCGTAAAGATCCTGGAAATTATCGACCAATCAGCCTAACTTCAATCACCTATAAAGTCATGGAATCGCAGGTTAGAGCTCATATACTAGACTACCTAATGACAAACAATTTGATATCCAAGAATCAGTATGGGTTCTAGCCAGGCAAATCGTGTACAACTCAGCTGATAAGGGTCATTGACTATTGTTTTTATTTTTGGGGGGAGAGGGAGGGGAGGGGAGTGGTTCTCGCCCATCCTGTAGTCCGGCCTATAGCCATATGCCGCCGCGGGTGGGGAAGGGAACCACCCCCCCCCCCTCCGCGGCGGGGAACCGAATGACTTGCGCCAGTAGCCAGACTCGAACCCGGAACCCTTGGATTCCGAGCCCAACGATTGACTATTGGACGGATGCTCTGGACCAACACGATTCAATTGTGAGTAATTGATGTCCCAACAGCTGTGCCAAAAAGGGCGGCGCTGCGCGCAGCCGTTTTTTTCCTATCCTAGGAGAACCTTAGGGGGCGTCTGAACACCCCCCCTCTCCGCCCCCCGGCACGTCGCGGGTTAAAATACAATATAAGCAACGTTAACTTATAAATGTATGTCCTAAATCAGAAATTAATGCATATGAAAGAGAAATCCGATGTGCTTTTCTAATTGTGTGAGACTTTTAGAGTTTTCCCCTCCCTGACCGCTGACAAGCTCCTTTTCATTCTGGACCCATTGCTTCCAGCCAGATCTAGTGGTCCCGCTTGTCATATTTAACCACACGGGTCCATCAGCGTTCATAATGCAAATATCAAACTGTTTACTGTTTATGTGTTGCTGCTGTGGCCGCTCGAGTTATAGCGGTAGACGTTTTCACTTAGATACTTTAATGATATTAAGCAGCTATTGCTATATGAATGCAATATATACACATTAAACACGTAAAGGATGAAACATAATACGACACAAACACTGACTCAACTCAGTGGCACCAGTGTTTCCAGTTTGTGTACGGCATGATGTCGAAATGTTATGAAAAACGTCAATAAATATATATAATTGGACGCTCTTCAAGGATGTCAGACTGCTTAGGACTGGATGCAAATTCTTACCATGTGACTTTGTTACAGAAGTCGATAGGGAGAAATCTATCTTTCTAGATAAACCCCCGAACAGTACTTTATCCGTAGCCCTTTCTTCCGGAAGGGCAGCACTTGTGGTGAGGTTGATAGTTAGTTGGATAAAGCGGGCTTTTATGGCCTGAGTGGCCACCAGTGGGATAGAGAGGGAGGTGCCTTGGCGGCATGATAAGCGGGTCTCAGTAAAGGCCGTGTCACTGGGTTCAGGGGGCGTCGAACGACATCGAGTTAGATTGCTGAGCTGCCTTTTGTGAGACACATGGAGCGATAGCAGCGAAACTTCATTCCCTGTCGTATAGTTAATCATGCGATAGGATGCTCCACTCCGTAGACAATTTGTAGATCATTAAAGTGCTCATCGATATATCGAAGTTACACCTTGTTCTGAGTATATATATATATATATATATATATATATATATATATATATATATATATATATATATATATTTGAGGTCCCATATTGAATCATTAGACGGAATGGAGTATGCAGTCGGAGATTATATGGTTTTGCAACTAA
This sequence comes from Chirona hameri, assembly GCA_036785665.1. Classification (NCBI taxonomy): domain Eukaryota; kingdom Metazoa; phylum Arthropoda; class Thecostraca; order Balanomorpha; family Balanidae; genus Chirona; species Chirona hameri. The sequence continues at coordinate 17,203 of JAXIVJ010015813.1, forward strand.
GCTAACAGTACAGCATTTGGACCCCTTCTCCCCTCATCTGAGAGTTGCAGCCTGCAGGGTAAGACCGAGCCGGAGCAGCCAGACAGACATACCTGAGGTGCGGGGGGTGACCGGGCCGCCAGCGCGCCGCGGAGCGGGAACTGAGGTCATGGCCGACCCGGGTTTACCCGGAGGCTAAACACTGCAGGTTCGGCCGGCTGGCCAGCGGCGGCGGCGGCGGCGGCGGCGGCGGCGGCGGCGGCGGCGGCGGCGGTAGCGGTAGCGACGGCGGCGGCGGCAGTGGCGGTGGTGCGGCGGCGCGGTGCGACGGCCGCCGGGGCCCGTCGGCAGCGGTGTTTGTCACCGGTGCGTCGCTTCTGTCGACACACCGGCGTGGGAGGAGTCAGTCAGCTGTTGACAGGACAGCCCAGAGGCAGAGGGATGAACGCCATATGACCGAAGCAGTCGGCGCGCCCATCATAAGCCCCCATCATCATCAGCAGAGGCAGGGGACGTCGCGAAGTCGTAAGACGGGCGCGACGGATGACCGATGAGTAATGGGCAAGCCGTCAACATAATGGTCACTATCTGACAGCGGCTGTCACCTCATGCCATTGTACATTGTACGAAGTACGAACATGACATGGTACATTGGACGAACATGATATTGTACGAGAAGCTGCTGACAGCTGACACGCTCAGTCGGCAAGAAGTGAGATAAAGGGTCTTCCTGAGCCTCCATCTGGAAGAAACTTACGCCTCGCAGGATAAGGTGTGTTGAGATGGAATTGGAAACGTTAAATTATGCAATGAAAATACACCTTATGTTCTCTCTGCGATGGAGCAAACACGAAGACGGATGGCAGATATTTGCATAATCCATCAACGTCAACAGCGTAGACAGCGCGCCACTATTGCGCGTCAGCGCGTCAGAGCTGTCGCATTCTGACTTTGTGTTTGTTTCATTGCGGACCGAGCGGATTAGGTTTTACTTATCCGGTTAAGGCTGGAAAGCGACAAATCTATTCCAGATGACGCGCTGGAACGGCAGGTAGTTAGGTGCCTCAACCTCTTCAAAAGAAGAAAACAGGAACAATCCCATCGGCAATTCTTGTTAGTTTACCTTCAGATAGCGACCCTTAAACGGACTTGTGATCATTTTTGGGTCTATTTTGATTCAGCAAGGGATCATTGTGTGAGTTACAGACAACGGCAGCGATATGTGATGAATCTGATAGGAGAGCTACAGTGAGAACCCTAATGTATGTGGCCATTAAGGATTAAAGGTCAGCAGCTTGGTCTACGGGACACCTGGACGGGTGCCGTACAATAAGTGACAAATAGCGAGCGTCAGCAACGGCACCACAGTTTGATGGCTCTCGTTTCAATACATGGGAAAACAGGATAAGGTTACTTTGTATTGAATTGTCTCCTTGTCGTCAAGGAAGTAACAATACTCGCTTAACCCGCGCGGCGCTGGGGTCTCCATCCGAACGCGCCGCGCTGGGGGGTAAATTTTACCCCCCTCTTATCTCCCGAACCAATAATCGCAGCGAGACGCGCAAGGCGGCGATCGGAAGCTCTCGATGGGAAGATTCTAAGTAATTCTTAAAATTTTATTTAAAAGGTCACATATCAGGTCAGGGTCAGGTCAAAGGTCAAAACCACCTGTTTTCGAGATTATTGGCTGCAGAGACCGGACTATCAACAGCAGCGCGCCGAAACTCTGCCAAAACACTTCTAAATATAAGGAGAGGGTAATGCTTGAGTATGAATATCATACCAAGTACAGGTCAAGGTCAAAGTCAGGTCACAAAAGGTCACACTGTGAAAAAGTAATATGAAACCCATGTGACACATGTCTCATGGGTTATTTCAGACGTAGAATCCAAAAATAATGGTTATTTTGACATTTGACCTCAAGGTCAGGTCAAGATCAGGCAAAAAAGGTCACATTTTGAAATCCAAAATTTGCAATAACCGACACATGTTTACGGTTCAGTTTTGCCACAGAAATCCAATGGTGCAATTTGTTTTTGTGTACGATGTCTAAAAATGTCAAAATTTGCGATTTTTTTAAAATGCGTCCATCACATTGAACACTTATTAGTGTCATTTGGGGGTCAAAAATATAGATATTTGTTTGAAATTTGGAATAGTCACTCATTAGAGATGGTTATCTGACATATCTTCCGGTTTTTTGAAAATTCTTACAATTTTGGATTTGGTAAACTTTGAAAAAAAATAAACACGATTTTTTGCATTTTGGGGATCAGAAAATCAAAATTGTGCGAATCCGAGATAGCCATCTTGTAGAGAATGTCATTTCCTTCCTTTTGACGTGCTTTGTTTGCAATTTACTTTAATACTCGCTGTTCTATCATCGATCAAAGTTTCGTCCATTTTGGACCGAAAATGGCGTTACATGACGTCACTAAAACGCTATTTTCGCAAAAACTTCTCGACCGATTTTCTCCAAAATTTATCTGAAGACATCAAATCGATGCCAGATAAGGTACTGAAAGTTTCGCGTCGATATCTAGTGTAGTTTTGAATCTATAGCGAAAACCCGGGAGGGGGGTAAAATTTACCCCCCCCCCCAGCGCCGCGCGGGTTAAACAAGTCAGGCCACATTTCCCCCACCGCGAACGAACAACACGCTGGGTGGATGACGAATGAAGTGGGGATTAGGATGAAGATAAGGAGATGCTGGGGATGGAGGGTGGGGGAGTGCGTCGCAACTCTCTACGTCCCCGTCCGTCGCTGTCGGTTTCACACCACGAACTGCCTCCTCTCCTCTCGCCATCTCCCCACCGTCCCGTCACGTCACCCTTCCCTCCGCCGGCCTCCCTGATACCCTAAACACACAGTCGTCCCTGGTTACACTCGTGCGTTCACTTACGTCGTCCACTAACCCTTGATAACTTTGTCCCTATTACTGAATTCCATTCCCTGTTAACATGATCGCCTCGCGATTCATCCAGCAAACTTCCCGATCTAGTTTCTGAGAGGCAAGTTTTCACCGAAATTCTCTCGCTACCCACGGCCAGTCGCTAGAGCTGATTAATATGAAATCCTCCTGTCGAGGCTAGTGCAGAGGGAACAGAATTCGAGATAGGCCACTCGGAGGTCAAGTCAATACAATATTCTGACGACATGGTATCGGCCCCAGACACCATGCAAGTATAAGTGGCACAACCGAGTAAGTCGATACCTTGAACTCAGTGCATTTTTATTTTTATTTTACAGATTTAGTCCGAATGTTTTTGAATGTATGGATTTCCGAGCTCAGGCCCCGCGTGCGTATTATTTTAGAGAAACTTAAATTTAGATCACATCATTTTAATACCATAACGATAGCCAAAGAAATTGTTGCTAATAAAATAAAAAGTCATGATTTCCCTTTAAGTAACAGTTAAGCACTCACAAATTATAATTATGAATTGGTCAACATGATGTTAGCAAGTATATAGCAGCATAATAAGTCTTAATAAACTCAGTCAAGAATAAACAATATATTTAACAATCAAATGTTGTTGATACAAATGAACTCCGTACACAACTAGCATACACATATAATTATCACTAACGCTGAAAAGCATCAGAACTGTGACTGATTTCACATGAAGATATACAATCTTTTTTACTTTTTGATAAAGATACGTAAAATTGTATCCTAACATTATATTGTATCAGACCTGAGCTGTCAGGGCTATACAAAAACTAAAGACAAACTTCAACTGTTTGGAGCAGCATCAAGTCGGGTTGTACTTGAGAAGTCACAATTAGAATAGGCTAAACACAAACCAAAACAATGACCTAAGAGCCTGGCCCTCTTATAGAAGGGTATAGACTTTGTGATTTTCAAGCCACTAACTTAAAATCACCAATTTACTCAAATAGTATACTGACCTGAAGAATTACCTACACCACACTCAAACCAACACGTTTCACCTCATTCTACCCACTGAAAGATATCGCCAAATACAAGTATTGCGCAGATACGACAGCTATTGTGTTCTTTGGGACATGTGTCCGTTGTGATCAGGCAGTGGCGGATCCAGGAGGGGGGGGGCACGGGGTCATGATCTCCCTTGGGTGAAGGGGAACCACCACACCAGGGGTACCACCGCGTGGGGGCACCAGGGGCACCACCAAAATAAAGCAAATCAAAATCCACAATTTCCAAAACAAAAGTATTGATGGGGCACCAATACCCTGGTGCCCCCATCAAATTGCTGAACACCCACCTATTGTTCTTCAAAATGGTGCAAAATTAAGACACAAAAAACGCGACGCTTCGCGGCGCATATTACATGCGTGCGTCCTAATAAATCTTCGATGTCACGATGTTTGTTGACTATCGTTTTTTGTTGTTGTTGTCGCGAAGGACCCAATAGGGCCCGATATTTTTTTATAATGCGGTTCATGGCTGGAAATCCATGAAACGTATTTGAAACTCGTAAGCAACTGCACCCAAGCTGTTATAATTTTGTGATAAAAAAGTCGAACAATATCACATTTTTGTGCCACTGCAGCGAAATTCCTTCTTTCTTTGCGGTGGAAGAATATCATTGAGTGGCTCCATTGGTGCCCTTGGGCTGTTACATATAGATTATAGAACCTTTCGATTTTTAGGGCCTACTTATCCAGACCAAAAAATTAAGCGAAAAAAATCCGCGCCACTACCTGGCGCAAATCGATCGGTTTCTTTTCCAGAACAAAAGGGTCTAATATAGACTGTATACACTGGCGGCCGCAGAGGGGGACATGGGGGATATGGCCCACCTTTGGCCTTAAATGTGGGAGGGGGGGGCATGTCTTTAACCCCACCCTTTGCTCCAGAACTCTGCAACCTGGTTCCAATAGCAAAAATAGTGCTCCAGCCCGCTCAAAACCTCAAATTTTGGCGCCGCTTCGCGGCACAATAATAGTTGTATGGGTGTCCATTCTGGGTAAATACCATTGGTAGTTAAGTTTAAGGGCAGCCTTTGTGACAAATTTGTATCAAGCCTCTCATTTCTCAAAATCCTATCATTTTTTTTAAAATTCAGCACGAGACACAAAGCAATATGATACACTGATATCGCATGCATAAAAATAAGAAAAACGGCTACTAACCAGGGAGGGGGGGGGGCCTCCCTCCCCTGGTTACGAACCTCGAATACCCTCTTGGTCAATTCTTCATCAGCCGTCTTGGGCCGGCCTTGAATGTACAAATTAAATATTTTAGCACCATCCGCGGCACTTTAAATGATATAAAGGGTGCGACTGGTATTGCAAATACCTATAGCCAGCGTTTTGTCAATAAAACAAAGCTGAAATAGGGGCACCCTCAAAATATAGTGGACCAAATCCGTTGAGTTTTCAAATTTGGGTATAGGTGGGGGCACCACTGCAATTGATGACCCCCCCTTGAAGATTTTCTGGATCCGCCCATGTGATCAGGTGAGATCGTGACGTAAGCATTGCCTCCATATCCTTGCACACTCGTCCACATCTGTACACATCAAAAGAACATCACCTTTGAGTCCAGAAAGTGGGAAGCGAATATGTCAATGCGTTTTATTTGGTCTATACGAAATATTTCGAAATATTTTTTGACTTTGTTTTATTCCTTTCTGTGAAACAAGTTTTGTTTTAAAGGTTATATTTTGTTTTGATATCTAGCTTATACAACCTTTTTTGGAACTCAATTATAACACATTTTCTTGTTTTACGTCACTATTTCATCAGCTGTTCGTAAAGCACAATGAGACGTGCAATCAGTGCAAGCATCAGTGTTTGCACTGAAGATCTATTGGTGGTGCATCTTGGAATGTATGTAGTAAACAATAAAGGTATAATTATCTTTAACCTGATTTCTCAATTTATGCTCACGATGCCTCTCCATAGATAGGAAATTGTGCAAAGTTTATCGCTAGACATATATTTGTTGTTATCTTAACGTTTTAGGGCTATAATTACTGTCCTAAGTGCACGCACGCACTGGTTCCTCAAAACGAGCTGTGTGGCGCGGCCACCGTTACCTGATTTCAACGCGGCTAGGAACTGTGTTCCACGCAATTCATTTAGAAAAATGAAGCATCACGTTATAAACAGATGCAGAAACGTGTTAGGAATATAACTTTGAACAATCAATCACCGATGTTTCCGATGAAATAAGTTGACTATCATCATTTCTTGACAATTCTTTCGACACTATGCTATTCAAGCTACCAAAGTCCACATGGGCATGTGGCGATATTTGAAGAGCATCAACGTTCTGAGCTTTCATGCTTTCAATAGCGCGCCTTATCATATTGGCCAGGTCACACAGCCTGTCTACATCACTGTTCAAACACATGTGGCAGTCACCGATATCTGAGGTGAAGTCAGGAAGGCAGCCAATATTGACAAGCTGCAATCAGGGATTCAGCCCAGACTTAATGTCAAATGTTGACTCCAGTGAACGTGTAACTATTGGCAACCAAGGCTTTTTAAGTCTTACAATGCCGATGTTATATCATTCAGGCATAACATGAACAGAAGGTACGGGTGAACAGCAAACGTTTCTTGCCGTATCGCAGCTTTTCTTAGTGCTCAAGAGATATGCCGTCGTTTTGGGACCTGACCTGTGGCTATCATTGTCCCGTAATCAGGTCGACATTACAGAGTAGCAATGCGGGATGCTTTCCAATATCTGGGATCGGTGGACAATTTGAGAATCTTTTTTGGTCATCGGTGGACATATAGGTGGACGTCTTATGTCCACCTAATCTCCGCTCGTCTGTGGGCGTTTAGGGGGATGTTCTTTCAGTAGCAAGAGTATTGAGTTTCGGTGGACAAGAGGATGAGTCCTTATAAACGGTATTAGCTACTGCTCTCAATTTTTTTGACGGATACCTAGTTCCAAGACTTACCACCACGTGGCTATAGTGTCGCGGCGGCCACACGTTGTTGCCATAGCGACGCAGCGCGCGCTCCGTTGTTTGAACGCTCGGCTGGTTTGTGCGTGCTGCGGCCGGCGGAGAGTGTGCCGGTGATTTGTGCCCGTGAACAGGCGAAGGTGAAGAGTGAAGAGCCCGTGTGCCCGGCGACTTGTGCCCGTGGACTTGTGCCCGAAAATGAAGAGAAAAAATACTGGATATATCAAGGTAAGGAAATATGTGTACTTTTTGTTACTTCTAAGTTCTACTTCTCTTGTAATTTTGTACGAGTATAAATACTATTGAACAAGGACAGGCTACGATCGAAGCCTATATATTAAACAGGCAGCCCGCAATAGTGGCAGATACCCAACTACCGTTTATTTTGCGGCGTTTACTGAAACCGTTTGTGAAGTCACGCAAGACTTGCTGGTTGATTTATGATTGATGATCCATGGAGATTCCATTGAATTATAATTTAAGTCTGGTAAATGAATACGTTGATACAAGTATTGATACAGTCCCATTGCCGATTAGCATCAACAATGTGGGTCAAATGCAGCTGCTATCGAAGCTATGCAATATAATCCCAAATGTATTAGTTAATGTCGAGGAAATGGTGTGCTGTTCGTATTATATAGAGTCCCTTATACGTACTCTATGTAACACCAACTACGTACACCGGAATATTAACATTCGCTCTGGTGGATGGGGGTCTTTTTGGTCCCTCTCCGGTTTCTCGACAATAGCTCAGAATGGCTAGTAGATAGATAGATCCATCAAATTTTGTATTGTTCCTTCAACGGCCGGGCGGCGCCGCTGCAGGGTGCGCCTTGAACCGGGCCACCAGCCGCCCATAACACGCCCGGCCCGGCCAGCTTCAGCTGGCGCCACCGGCCGCAGTATGAACGTCTACTGCGAACTCCTTGCTTCTCGTCCGGCTCGCCGGCATATACTGTGGCCAGTCGGTGTTTGTGTGCGTGTGTCAGGTTTGATGATGATGACAGGGGCGAAAATAATACCCGAAGTTTTTCCCTCCAATCCTCAGCCCCAAGCAAGTTGTCTAACCTGCCTCGAAAGACTGGCACCGCCATTGGATTATATGTCAATGTGGAAAGGCCATACTGTGAAGCTCTCGGCCATTGTGGCCAAAGAGGCTGTGAATCAGATGTTTGTTTATATAGGTAATTAACTATGACCTATATGACATATTTTAGCAGCGACCTCTGTAAAGGTCATCTGAGTGAGGCCACCTGAGTTCAATAGCTGTTGTTGCCAATAACTTTTGCATGAGTGCATGATGTTATGTGTTTGTCTCGTCAATACAATCGACTCATATACAACATGACCTACTTCGGTCATCACGTGACCTTGATCTAAGGTCAAATTTGGAAGTTGACCTATCGAGATCACCATGTATATATTTCGATGCGTTTTGACGAGATAAACACGATGGTGACAAAATCAATGGCATGTCATGATTAGCAAAAACATTATTTGAGAAAAACGATTTCCTCAAAAGTTACTATTTTGACCTTCCGTGACCTCTCTAGCCTAAATAATTGATCTGAGGTCAAATCTGTTGACATGCTGGCGAAATAATTTCAAGATCTATACATTATTCCATTCTTTTTCTTTATTCCTGTCATAGTTCCGGAGATAATGGAGAATTTCTTGTAGGATGTCCAAAATTTGAGAAATTTGACCTTTAATGACAAAATAACCTTAAGGAACTTCGAACGCATTTTCATCGGACTTTCCATTGCTTTTCATCCCGTCTTTCTAGTCCTCTTGGTTTACGGAGTTAGACGGCAAGTCTTTTTGTCCCCCCTCCCCACCATGACAAAGGTGTCTCAGACCCCCACCCGGTCACTGGTTATCATTAACCCCCTAACATTAACCCACTAGCCCTGAAGGGTGCTATTTAGAACCTCTCTTTTGTTTCCCGTGAATAGCTTAGAGACGCGTGAGCCTAAAAGCATGAAAATTTGCATACCCCATCAGTGTAGGAACCAGGGGGAGGAGCGTGAGGGGTCACCACTTTTTGGGTCTGGTGACCAGCAATGTAACTGGCCCCTCCACTTTTGAGCAGACTTCTCTAAAAAAAACCTTGCCACAACCTCATAGCCTATATATATGATCGCAAATGATCGGTCTTAGGATCGCAAAGTCAGGAGCAAAAAAAGTTCCACGTCCCTATATCTACCCATGCATGATTATGCACATGGGAAACACTTTGTATACCTTTCAGGTCCCACTTGGGACCTCTGGGGCCCAATGCTGTTCCTTTTGCGAAGAGGGTTGAGGAAGCCCCATGCCCAGAGATGGCCTCTGTACCAAGGGGAGGCCCCTGTGGCCTGTGGGTGTGAGGAGGCCCCCTGTCGAGAGAATGTCTGTGTCAGGCGAAGGCCCCGTGCCGAGAGGAGGCCCCTTGTCGAGAGGAGGCCCCTGTGCCAAGAGGAGCCCCCATGCAGAGAGGTGCCCCTTCCCCGAGGGGAGGCACCCGTGCCGAGAGGAGGTCCCTGTGCCAAGGGGAGGTCCAGTGCCGAGAGGTACCCCCTGCCGAGAGGAGGCCCCGGTATAGAGAGGAGGCCCCTGTGCCGATAGGAGGCTCCTGTGCCAAGGAGAGACATCCGTGTCAAGAGGAGGCCCCTGTATTGAGTGGAGGCCCCGTGCCGAGAGGAAACCTAATATGCAGCCACTGGCTTTCATTTGACTTTTTGATTCAACACTTCCTGGTCACAGATGCTCATGCTGCAGTATTGAGTTAGACTATGGTTGGAAAAAGCTTTCTAAAATTGACTTGATGCCAGCGATTGGCTCCAATCCATATAATATAAGCTTGATTTAACTATAGTTTGGTATGGTTTGAAAGATTATGGGCGCCTTCGGAAACACGACGAATCCGCTGGTATCACGACGAATCCGTCGGTATCACGACGAATCCGTCGGTATCACGACGAATCCGTTGGTATCACGACGAATCCGTTGGTATCACCCGAATCTGCTCAGTTTGCGTTCGGCAACACGACGAATCCGCGAACTAGCGAATCCGTCCGACGGATTCGCTCTGTTGGTGCGCGAATTTCCAGACCAGTCGTCGGGAGAGCGAATGTGTTTTTTTGCAGTGTTTTTAAAACATTAGGGAAAGGGAATATGATATACACTGTCTCTAAAATTGAACATTTTATCTGAAACATTGCTTTAAGTACCGATATTTCTCATAATATGTAAAAGAACCACGCAAACTATGGCATGGCGCACTTGTGATGAAACCGGTGGATAGTTCCCGAACGCAAGAGTCAGCGGATTCGTCGGACGACGAATCCGCTGGATTCGTCGAAGAGCGGATTCGTCTTGTTGCCGAACGCGCCCTATGACATCAGCTCATCGTTTTGAAGCCGGGTGCTTGACTTCTTCCCTAAGCCTGGTCAGAACTGTCTCCTTTTACTGTGCGCAAATAGCTGATATCCAAAACTTGTTCCTGTGACTGCACAGTACACAGTCCAGTCCATTCACAGGGGTCGGACTAAGTTTATAAATACAATCAAAACGACGTAGTCACGTATCTTATAAAATTGATATGATATTTGCGATCTGGCAGCGCCACTTGAAAGGACAATATTCCAGTCTTGCGTCTGAATCTGCAAGGAATGTTTACTCTATATACTTATATAGGTATCATATTTCTACCTTCTTCACCCAAAATGTTTGCATTGAATAGTTACTTATTCTAATAAGCATCGAACCCGCGGCCCGCTGGGTCTCCAGTGAAACGCGACCTTCTGAGGGGGGGGGGGGGGGGGGGGGGCGGGCGCCATATCCGAAACCACTGGGCCGTTTTTTTTATCGAACGGCATCTGATAGCCATTTACACTAAATATCAGTTTAACGTATATACAATATTTATCGCCGTACCTTGAGAAGAGCAATGTTAGCAAACCCTTTCGTATATTCGCTTTTGTGACTGCAAAGATTGATCCGTTGATTTATGTTCCAGTTATCCCAAAAACTATCGCAGCATGGTGTTCGAGCTGATGACGGAGTACCCTCAATTTATGGGATGCCTCGGGGTGGAGCGCTCCAGTGCTCTGGTAAGTTCCATCTCATGGCCTATGGATGAATTGCACGTACAAGAGGTTGAAAAGGAGTGTTGAGTAATAGCTGTGTTCACAGACTGTGCCTGGGTACTATGCCCGTGTGCTGTGCCCGTGTGCTGTGCCTGGGTACTATGCCCATGTGCTGTGCCCGTGTGCTATGCCTGTGTGCTGTGCCTGTGTACTATGTCCGTGTGCTGTGCCTGTGTACTATGTCCGTGCATTGTGCCCATGTGCTGTGCCCGTGTGCTGTGCCTGTGTGCTGTGCCCGTGTGCTGTGCCTGCGTACTATGCATGTGTGCTGTGCCCGTGTGCTGTGCCCGTGTGCTGTGCCCGTGTACTATGTCCGTGTGCTGTGCCCGTGTGCTGTGCCTGCGTACTATGCCTGTGTGCTGTGCCCGTGTACTGTGCCCGTGTGCTGTGCCCGTGTACTATGTCCGTGTGCTGTGCCCGTGTGCTGTGCCCGTGTGCTGTGCCTGTGTACTATGTCCGTGTGCTGTGCCCGTGTGCTGTGCCGTGTGATATGGCATGTGTGCCTGTCCCTGTGTACTGTGCATGTGTACTGTGCATGTGTACTGAGCCTGTGTGCTGTGCCCGTGTGCTGTGCCCGTGTGCTGTGGCTGTCTGCTGTGGTTGTCTGCTGTGCCGTGTGTACTGTGCACGTGTGCTGTGCCCGTGTGTTGTGCCCGTGTGCTGTACCCGTGTGCTGTGCCCGTGTGCTGTGCCTGTGTCCGTGTGCTGTGTCTGTATGTTGTGCCCAGGTACTGCGCCCGTGTGCTGTGCTGTTTCTGTGTACTGTGCCTGTGTGCTGTGCTTTGCTGTTCCCGTGTACTGTGCTCGTGTGCTGTTCCTGTGTTGTACTGTGCCCGTGTGCTGTGCTGTTCCTGCGTGCTGTGCCCGTGTACTGTTCCCGTGTACTGTGCCCGTGTGCTGTGCTGTTCCTGCGTACTGTGCCCGTGTGCTGTTCCCGTGTACTGTGCCTGTGTGCTGTTCCCGTGTAACTGTGCCCGTGTGCTGTGCTGTTCCTGTGTGCTGTGCCCGTGTACTTTGGCCCGTGTGCTGTTCCCGTGTACTGTGCCTGTGTGCTGTGCCCGTGTGCTGTGCTGTTCCTGTGTGCTGTGCCCGTGTATTGTGCCCGTGTGCTGATCTATTTGCATTCAGTGTTACTTTTTTAGGAGTTACTGACAGTGAAAATCCGAACGAAGTTCAGGAACTCGAGGAAGCGTTCCTTGAGTCCGACGGTCCAGGAGAGGAAAGCCAAACGGAAGGTTCTCTCTCAACTCCTCAAGTGGAAGGACTGGCCCACTATAATCCAGTGGTCACCGAGGACATCATTACTATTGAGAGGAAGTTGAACCTTCTGCGGCATGGAGGCATTGACGGACATCAGCGCGCTACCCTACTCAAAGAGACCCTGCCGACGAGGGCGTTCAGAGATCCTGGGAGGCGCAGGCAAAAAAGCGAGGGACATTCACCATCTGAAAAAGCTGTTCCCGTTCATGTTTGGCAAAGAAGGGGTAGGTACATTCACGTGCGAACTACTACTATTAATGATCTCCAGGACCAGTGTTGCACTCCATGACGAAACTGACTCAAGTTATCACTATTTGTGTGCTTAGACCACCACCGGGCACGGTCCGGGCACGGTCCGGGCACGGTACCAGCAGAGTACCGAGCGCTGTTATGAGACCTGCCAAATGTATGTAGAACAACCATTGATATCAAAGCACGTCTAGTGAATCCTGCAATATCACCCGAACCATCTTCGATCTCTCGCATTTCTTCCGTATCAGTTGTTCGTAAGCTTCCACAAACGAGAGTAGCTTGAGTCATTTACGCTACCGAGCAAACTCGGTTCAGGATTTTGATCTTGACACCTACTATATAGCACACCTAGCTGATTTGTGCAACCACAAATGCCCTTTTTCTTGTAATAGTTATTTTGTAATCACGAACTTCTTACAATTTAATAGATAGTGTCTATCATACAGGGTGCAATTTTGTTGGACTGATCTGATAGTTTGGGAACTGATATGATCATTTAGGATGGTGATGATTTGGATGATTTGGGGAACTGATAACAAACACTTTCGTGCTCTATGTATCACTCGCGGTATGATGTAACATTATTTCCACAGCTATGGTCTGAAATGGAGCTGATCGCTGGAAAATAAAACCTGCAGGAGCAGTACAGCCAAGCTCTAGAAAGATGACTCCTGAGTATCGTCGAGAAAACGGGGTGCAAAAAAGGTTTGTGTACATTTGCTCACTTTAGCGTCAACTATGCTATTGTCGAGTAAGTAGTAAGCCCAAACTCATGTCAAAACAATTGATAAATGTAGGCAACATGCTGCTTCTTAAGTTTGAGTCTCC
>JAXIVJ010015814.1:0-30554 GCA_036785665.1 Chirona hameri
TGTCTGTATCTGTCTGTATCTGTCTGTATCTGTCTGTATCTGTCTGTATCTGTCTGTATCTGTCTGTATCTATCTGTATCTGTCTGTATATGTATATATCTGTTTGTATATGTCTGTATCTGTCTGTATCTGTCTGTATCTGTCGGTGTCTGTCGGTATCTGTCTGTACCTGTCTGTATCTGTCTGTATCTGTCTGTATCTGTCTGTATCTGTCTGTATCTGTCTGTATCTGTCTGTATCTGTCTGTATCTGTCTGTATCTGTCTGTATCTGTCTGTATCTGTCTGTATCTGTCTGTATCTGTCTGTATCTGTCTGTATCTGTCTGTATCTGTCTATATATGTCTGTATCTGTCTGTATCTGTCTGTATCTGTCTGTATCTGTCTGTATCTGTCTGCATCTGTCTGTATATGTCTGTATCTGTCTGTATCTGTCTGTATCTGTCTGTATCTGTCTGTATCTGTCTGCATATGTCTGTATATGTCTGTATCTGTCTGTATCTGTCTGTATCTGTCTGTATCTGTCTGTATCTGTCGGTATCTGTCTGTCGGTATCTGTCTGTCCGTATCTGTCTGTCCGTATCTGTCTGTATCTGTCTGTATCTATCTGTATCTGTCTGTATCTGTCTGTAGACTGTATCTGTCTGTATCTGTCTGTATCTGTCTGTATCTGTCTGTATCTGTCTGTATCTGTCTGTATCTGTCTGTATCTGTCTGTATAAGTGATTTATTGAATAGCTTAGACAGGGGATTAGCGATTAGAAGGGCACACATCTTAAGAAATTTGGCTGGAATTTTGTCAGGTCCAGATGATTTATTGCGTCGAGACAGTTGAGAATATAAAGAACCTCCCGTTCATTTACTTGGACCTCTGCTAAAGGGGGGGGGGGGATAGGGGGGTTCAGGAGGAGTGATGGGAGGTATTTGTTTGTCATGTATGTCTGGTTTGAGTAGCGAAGTGTCGGTTAAGAATTGTCGCTTTGTCAAGATCGTCAGTAATTGGTGTGCCGTCTTGTCTGATGAGTGGTGGTATATTCCTATTTGCTTTCCTGCCAATGATGTCTTTTAGGATGTTATGATATGTGCGCGGATTGTTTTTACTCTCCAAAAGTTTCACGACTTGTGTTTGTATGGGACAATTTTTCATTTTCTGATTGGTTGCTGTAGTCAAGTTTCGCTGTTGCCTCCAACACTCCCATTCATATTCCGTGTTACGCCTTCTCGCAATATCAGGGCCTATTTTAACATGTTAACGGGGGGGGGGGGGGGGCAAATGCCCCCCAGTGAGCCGTTTTGCCCCCCCCCCCAGTCAAGAAATGTTGCCCACCCTGATTTCAGTATTCCCATGTAATTTTTCGCTTGATAGGTATTCAATTAAAATAAAATATGCTTACCTGGTGATAAATGTATACAAAACCAATGCAAATGTCATGATATTCCTAAGTGTTAGTATTTCCCAGCCAAAATAAGTATCTTTAACCCGCCATTGACTGGGGGGCGGTTATCGCCCCCCCCCCCTGATTAATTTTCGCAATAGCTGAAAAACTAATAGCGCTATCAACGTGAAACTTCGGGTACCTTCTTATAAATCATTTTTAAGTTTTGTATGAAAAAAACGATTTTTTTCTCTCGAGTTATAGCGAATTTAGTGACGTCACTACACACGAGTTTTACACCAAAATCAGCTAAACTTTGCCAAGCCGTACAAATGCCACATTTGAAGAAAAATGCAATCGAAAAACGCCAAAAGATAGAAAATTGCAACGGCTAAAAACTGGCTGTCTCGGATTTGTGATATTTTAGTTTTTTACCCCAAAAACTAAAAAAACTTCTTTTTTTGGGGGGGAAATTATCACAAAATCAACATTTTCTAAAATATTCAAAAACCGGAAGATATGTCAGAGAACCATACCTAGGTAACTACCATGCCAAATTTCAAACTGATATATCCATTTTCGACTAACATGACATAAAGTATGGGTAACTTATGACGTCATATTGTGAAATTGCGTTGTTTGGCTTTTATGGACTAGATACAGACAAATAAATGCCACCACTGTATTTCTGAGACAAAACTGGTCTAGTAACATGCTTTTTTTGTTTAGATTTAACAATTTAAAAATTTTGACCTTCGATAACCTGAACTTGACCTGAAATTGACATTTACTTCACGTAAATTAATTCAGGTGGTAAAATGACTATCACTATCGAATTATACGTGGAAAATAACTCATAAAACATGTGTTGCATGACTTTCGTAGATATATTGAGCATATTGACCTTTTGTGACCTGGCCTTGACCTTGACCTTGGCCAACAATCTCACTCTAGCTCATGCGGGATATGTATCATATTTTTGGCAGCACTTGGGGTGAAACTGGTCGCAATCGAAGGCTTTGGATGGAAAGTATGGCCCATAAATTCAAATACGCCGATTTTGACCTTTGACCTGACCGTGACCTGACATTTGACCTTACTTTGACATTTGGGAGCATGCTTTAGATTTGTCTCATTGAGAGCTTTCGATTGCCGCCTTGCGCGTCTCGCTGAGATCATTGGTTTGGAAGATAACCAGGGGGCGTGTAACGCCCCCCCCCTTCCCCAGTCAATGGCGTACTGCTGGGACCCCAGTCAATGCCGGGTTAAATTATTTCCGGAATATCTCGAATTTCAATATACTTTGAAGAATTGCTCATTAGCGGCAGAGTGGGGGAGATCGGGGGTTGTTGGATCAGGAACGTCGCCACACAATTTTGAGTGGGTGGGAACAACTGCTGAGCCGAGATTGTGTTCAAATTTGGTGTGTGGTTAGGGATCTCTCAGTCGCCACTTTCCCACAAGTCAGGGGTGGGGTGCTTCTGCACGTGCGCACGTGTGCACCACGTATTTGTATCTCAGAAACTACTTCCCTGATCGAGTTGGAATTCACCATACATTTCCTTCATGTACGGCGCCTTACTGGTTACTGGTTCAACTACGGCGCCTTACTGGTTCGGTAAAAAAAAGTTATGGAAGAAAAATGACGAATGCGGAATGACCTCAGAGTGAATAGATTTTACCTCGTGGAGGTCACAGGATAAAAATACCACATGGATCTTTGCATTGGCGGATCCAGAACGTTTTTTTTTGGGGGGGGGATTAAAAAAAAGTCTCACACAATTCTGAAAACGCATCGGATTTGGGTTGCTTATGCATTGATAGCTGATTTAAAGCTAACTTTCCTTAGTAAAGGTTGCTTAGCTTTTCTTCTATATCAGGAAATGTGTCAATATTGCGCCGATTTCAGGCGTTTTTTTTTGGGGGGGGGGGGCAATTGCCCATTTTGCCCAACCGTAGATCCGCCCAGGAGGTCTCTCAGATTTGCAACATTATTAACTCCTGTGTATCGTGTTGGTTCGTTAATTAGCTGCTTAAGATTTAATTAGTGCTAGACATTCGTCTTGAAGAAGTATTTCGTATGGTGATATCACGCTATGTGTTGAGAATTTAGGGTGAAGATATGTGTTGCCTGCGTTTAGGTCTCCTAGTATAATTATATTGTCAGGACAGTAAGCCTGTGCCAGCGCAAGACTTTCATTAAATTTTGCGAAGAAGTCAGAATGCTGGACTGAAGACAAGTTGGGAGGTACGTAGATTGTACAGACTATGAGAGTGGTATATTTAATTTTAATGAGGCACCATATCCATTATATTCCATGAAGCTCAAAATTGGAAAGTCTTCTTACTGCAAGATTATTACGAACGTAGATCGCAACACCACCTCCATTCCTGTCTCTATGCCGTGTCAGTGGGTCGTGCACATTGTCAAGAGTGAAGAGAGAAGGATGGACCTGGTCGTCAAGTTTGGTCTCAGATAGACAAAGTATGTGAATGTCGTTAAAGGGACACTCCCACCTTAACATTAGTTTTCAGTTGAGATAGCCATGTTGTTGGATTTGCATTGAAATTAAGTAGGGTAGCAGTCAAAACAAACACATAGGTCTAATCAAAAATAAATTTGAGCTTGGTCTTGACAATTGTAACGAATAAACCCCATGTGCATTTGAATAGGGGTCTAAAGCCGATGACGGCACCTCTCTTTACCAAATGGTGATGATAGTCGACTTATTTTAAGGTTAGACTTGGAGATATTTGCGTGTTTCAAATGGTTTGGTAATTGGTTTGTTTTGTATTCAAAGCGTCATAATTGTCGCGAAATAATTGTGCCATACTTTGGCAGCGTAAAGGATTTCTGTAAAGCTCTCTAGAGCTCAATATGACGTCATCAACCCAAATATTAAAACTGAACTTTTTTATGAAATTGAGCACTGTTTCGAGAAACAAATGTCATAATCGTGTTCAGCAGCAATTACTTCATATTTTGCACCACAAGCGGCGTACATTTGACAACTTTTCGGAAGGTGGGAGTGTCCCTTTAAAGGAAATAGTTCACCTTCAACATTAGTTTTAAACTGAGATAGCAGTTTTGTAGCCCGTGTTGGGAAACCCCTATCTGCAAGTTTTCTTGACTGAAAAGACTCTCCAGCCGAATATATTTGAGTTTTTGTCGAAGGAATGCGGTGCTGGCGAAAGAATGTTGTACTGGTTCTAGACCGGGCAGAGGCTATACCATCAGCCAATCAGCTTGCAGCTGGTGCTAGCAAGCGATCGCCGGCCGCCGGTTGGCACATCTCCAATGCGAGTCTATCTTTACACGACTACTTTCGAATCTGGTTGGCTGAACCATTGTTTACATTGGCGTGACGTCAGGACTCTGACTCAGAGAGTATGCATATAGTTTTGATAAACAATAAAAAAAAATACGGCCTTCTGTCCTGAATCGGTGCGATATAAGGCCATTTTTGACAATATAAAAATAAATTGTATTAAAAAATGTAATCAAATCGTGTTGGGTAAAAAAAATTCCAAGGTGAACTATTTCCTTTAAGTGAGGAGACATGGGAAAGCTGTCAAGTCGGCAGCGAGATGTGATTGAGTTAATGTTGACATGTGAAATGAGATCAAAGCTAAATCTCTCTCCATGAAACCACGCAAGTGTAGGCAGTGAACTCAATCACAGCCAGAAGCATTACATAACACTTGTATACGGACACTATGTAAAGAGTTAACAAACAGGCACCGCTACTCGACCGCCGCATGTGGATACCATGTGACCACCTATATCTGGAACATTCATGTCCCCCCCCCCACCCCCACTCCACCTACCCAACCCACCCACCCGCGGCGGTCGGCCCGACGCGCCCCAGCCGGATCTCTCTCCTCGTTTGAAACTCAACCCAGCTAAGTGCAAGACGATCACTTTTACCCTGCGCTCATCACCTCATCTTGTATCGTACGTTCTGGACGGCCACCAGCTTGAGCGATGTGTGCGCGTGCGTGACCTAGACGTCATTTTAGACGCCAAGCTTACATTTGCGGACCACGTTGACGCCACTGCCGCTAAGGCCAACCGCATGCTTGGCCTGCTAATTAGAAGCATGTGTTGAGTTCCGTCATCCTCCAGCCGCACCAGCCCGCACACGCGTCACGACCGTTCGCCTCGTATATTCCTCCGCGCGCTCCGCGGGTGACCTCGGCCGGTCAGGTCAGACGCCTGACTCCCCGACCGCCGGTCAGCTCGCTCCGCCAACCGGCGCCGGGACAGCCTTACAAACTGCGCCGCCAGACGGCAACACCGTACGGGCAGCACCCTAACATCCTTCCCCTCCTCAATCAAACGGGGAGTACACTTATCTCTCACGTACACACACACACGCACGCGCACGCGCACGCACACGCACACGCACACGCACACGCACACGCACACGCACACGCACACGCACACGCACACACACACACACACACACACACACACACACACACACACACACACACACACACACACACACACACACACACACACACACACACACACACACACACACACACACACACACACACACACACACACACACACACACACACACACACACACACACACACACACACACACACACACACACACACACACACACACACACACACACACACACACACACACACACACACACACACACACACACACACACACACACACACACACACACACACACACACACACACACACACACACACACACACACACACACAGCCGGTACGCAGACCAGACCTCGCCACCCGCTCCCCCGCTGGAGGGACCCGCGCGTAGGGTCGCACCACCGCGTCGCCTCACTCCCCCAGCTGGAGCCATCTCGGCCAGCCCGGCTTGGCGACGACGCTGCCGTAACCCAGCGGCGACAGATGGATGCCGTCTGCGTCAAAGTTCGCTAGAGTGGCGCGCGAAAGGGTGTAGGCGGACACGTTCCGCCCTCCGCGACGCCGCTCCAGCACACACCGCCCCACAGATACATGCCTGACGGGAAACGCCTCGCTTCCTCTCAGACCCCCAAGCCACCGGACCACTGGCCGGTCCAGGCACCGGAAGGCGGTGGTTCCTTCTCACTGAACCTCGCCTCTTACTTCATCGACGAGAATTTTGCGCGCCTTTTCATCCCTGTCCACGTCGGACGGTTCCTCTCTTTCCTCCCTCTTAGCCCAGAGTTGGGGGGGGGGGGGGGGGTCGTCGCGTGTCGGCCTGGGCGTCGGGCCGATCCAGACAACTGGGGCGACGTTCTCGGCGATCTCCCTCACCAGCTGCTGGACGGATGCCCAGAGATCCTCGTTCATGAGGCCAGGGTCGGCCCTGAGGGGGTAGACGTCGTTGCCTCCCATCCACATCGCCACCTCAGTCGGTTAGAGGCCCCGTCGTTGCGCCGCGCCTGACCACGCATGAACCGCGCGTGCCAGGGCGCCGGTGCGCACGCAGCCAGCCCAGCTCTTCCCGACGTTCTCCGGCGGCACCCATTCGGATATTTTCCACTCACCCACGTGTGGACGGAACCCAGCTCGCCGGACAAACGAGTCGCCGATGGTCAGTCCGGCACAGCCTCCGGACGGCACCGCTGCACGGGGCAGAAATCGTCCACCTCCCGGAGCACCAGACGGCAGGAGGGGCAGACACATGCCGCTTCCTCCCGCCGCCGGCGTCCTCACGGGATGGTCCTCCGTGGATGGCTGCACCATCACGTCGACCTCAGACGACCGCTCTTTGTGCTCCACGGGACCCTCCGCGTCGCCGTCCGGGATTCCAAACTCGAACAGGAGGTCCTGTCGCTCATCGTCCGTCAGAAGCTTGCTCAAGATGTCTTCCTCCTGATCCATCGTGAGCCTGGAACGAGAAAGTGTTATTCTAGATAGGCGCCTGGTATCTTACGACAGGACGGGATACCCGGCCGGACCTCGTGATGTAGGGGGTCGGGGGACCGTATACTGGGGCTATGTCCTCATTCCCTCTTTGTCCGATCGGTTGCACTGCTAGTTCCCGGTTGCCGGGTAGCTGGGTAGGATGTAGGAGGATCAGTAAATCCGTCCGCTTCCCCCCGTTCACAGGATCTGGAGACAGAGCATCCTCGTCCCCTGTTCCTGGAGGTCGCTTACCCGAGGGCATTTGCGACGCTTCGCCGCGCTCACTCGTCACAGAAGGGTTCCTACCAGCTTTGTAGGGTTTCAAGTGGTTGTGGTGCAAGACCCGGACTTTGCCGTCGTCGCTAGCTACTTTGTAGGCGACTTCTCGTCCAGGTGAACCGACCTTACCAATAATGGTGGAGGGGCCCTTGTATGGCAGACCCAGCTTGGGTTTACCACCGGCTGCGGCCCTGAAGTCTCGGACCCATACCTTGTCACCGACCTGATAGTTGTCGGCACACTGCTTCTTGTCGTACCTCCGAGTGGCTTCTGTGGCTGCGCGAGCGGAGTTGCTCTGTACGCGTTCGTACGCGGCGCGCACGACTTGAAGCCGATCCTCGAGGTAACTGCGGACCGGCACTGACTCAACGGGAGGTCCGTAAGCCGCATCGAGTGGCGTCCGAGGCTCATATCCGTGCACGAGGAAATATGGTGTGTACCCTGTTGCGCTGTGGACCGACGAGTTGTACGCCATCGAATACGCCTTGACGTCGGCGTCCCAGTTCAGACCTTCTCCGTCGATGTACTTGCTGACCATGTCTTTTAATGTCCGGTTGAACCTTTCTACCATCCCATCGCTTTCGGGGTGGTATGGTGTGGTCCTCGTCTTCTGGAGGCCCAGTCTCTCGCAAATCGCACGGAACAGCCGAGATTCAAACTTGCTTCCCTGGTCGGAATGCAGCCGGTCCGGAACACCGAAGTCATGGACCCAGTCCAGGAGACACTCCAGGACTGTTTCCGTCTTCTGGTCAGTCATTGGGTAAATACGGACATACTTCGAGAAATAATCCATGAGGACCAGAGCGTACTTGTTCCCCTTAATGGACATGGACATTTCCGTGATGTCAGCTGCGATCCTCTCGAATTGTCTGGATGTCGTTTCCGTGACCAGGGGGGCCCGCCTGGCAGGAGAGGGGCGATACCTCCTCTGACAGAGGACGCAGCCCTCACAGAACACCCGTACGTCATTGTACATCCCCGGCCAGATGAACCGCTGCCTGACGCGGAATGACGTTCGCCGTCGCCCCATGTGTCCACTTGTTACGTGGTCATGTGCCATCCCCAGGACGCCTTCTCGTAGTTCTTTCGGGACGGCCGCTCTGAAACCCTCGCCAGATGCAATCCCGACGACACCGTTCACGATCTGTACCTTCTCCCAACGAGACTTTAGCACTTTGCCCCATTCGCCCATCTTGGTCGGGTCTGGGGTCTCTTTGCGCTCACGCCACATGCGTATCCGTTGGAGCGCGGGGTCTCTCTCCTGGGCTTGACGAATGTCCTGTCCATTGGTTGAAGTCGAAAGAGCCTTACTCTCGTCAACACTCGTAGAGGCGCCCGCTACCGCGTGCGCGTCGCTCCCAGCAACATAGCCCGGGTCGGGACACACGCCCGTGTCCGGACTGAGGCGACGAGCGCCACTTCTCCCGAGAAGAGGAGCCCCGAACCCGACAGTACTTGCAGACGCGCCCGCTGCTGCGTGCACGGCGCTCCTGGTGACACAGCCCGGATCGGAAAACACGCCCGTGTCCGGACTGAGGCGAGGGGCCCGCGGTCCATGACATGAGACACTGTAGCAGACCCATCAGCGCCCTGCACGGAGGGACAACCTCCGGTGGGGGTCGAAGTCGCTGCATTGGAACTCGTCGGTGGGTTCGCTGGGAACCCACCCGTTCCCGTGGGTTCAGCTGGCCGTCTGGACAAGGCGTCTGCGTTCCCATGCTCCACCCCCGCCTTCGTCGTCACGTCGAAGTCGAAGGAGCTGAGTTCGACTGCCCAGCGACCCCGTCGTCCGGTCCCATCACGCTCTACCGCGATGGATCGAGGTATGTTGGCCAGAGGCTTGTGGTCGGTAACGACCAGGAACTTGGCGCCGGTAGTGTACTGGCGAAAACGCCTGATAGCGTGAACGATGGCCCACAACTCGTTGTCATAGGTGGGCCACTTTATTTGCTGTTTCGTGAGGGCCTTGCTGTCATAGGCGATGACACGCTCGTCATTGTTGACGCGCTCAGTCAGAACTGACCCCACCGCTGTGTTGCACGCGTCAGAGTACAGCACGAACGTACCCTCGAACAGTGGCAAAGATAAGACGGGGGCGACGCCAGGATGTCCTTGAGCCAGGTAAAGGCGTGCCGCATCTCACCTGTCCAGACCAGCTTCCCTGGTGATAGCGCGGCGGTTCTCAGCGGCCGGCTGATCTCGGCGTAGTCCTCGATGAAGTTAGCGTAGTACCCGCACAGCCCTAGGGAACTGCTCATCTCAACATCAGTGGACGGCTCCGGCCACGTCAGCACCTTCTCCACATTCCGCGGGTCGGGGCGCACTCCGGCCTCGGACACCGAGTGTCCCAGGAAAGTGACTTCGTTTCGAGCCAGATGATACTTTTGCGCCTTGAGCTTGAGACCAGCGCCTCGGATGCGCCCGAAGATGTCTCTCAACGTCGCCAGGTGCTCGTGTTCTGTCCTGTTGAAGATGATGATGTCGTCTAGGTAGACGAGACAGGTCCGAGTGCCAGACCAGCCAGAACAAGTTCCATCAGACGCTGAAACTTGCCGCTGGAGTTCTTCAGCCCCATAGCCATGACCCGGAACTGATGCAAGCCTCTTCCCGTCGTGAAGGCTGTCTTCTCGCGGTCCTCAGGAGCGATCCCCACCTGCCAATACCCTGTGGCCATGTCGAGAGTAGTGTGCCACCGTGCCCCGGCCAGCGAGTCCAGGGCGTCATCAACTCGAGGGAGTGGGTGTGCCAGGCCCTTCGTCACACTGTTCACGGCCCTCATGTCTACACAAAAGCGAAAAGTTCCATCCTTTTTTCGTGCGAGGACAACGGGGGAACACCAGGGACTGTCGCTGGCCTCTATGACCCCGTCTCTTAGCATCTGTTGTTTCTGTTGCTCCACTTGATCCCGTATCGATACGGATACCCTCCGAGGTGGTTACAGGACCGGAGGAGCATCCCCCGTGTCGATGCGGTGATCTACCATGTGAGTGCACCCGATATCCCCTGAGTGACGACTGAATATGTCCTGATATTCGGCCACCAGACTCCTCAATTAAGTTTTCCCGTCCGCGGACATCTCGGAGCTCTCCACATCGACGTCAGGAGGGGCGGACACACGCCACTTCCCCCGTCGTCGGGGACTCCGAGGGTGTCCTCAGACCCTGGTGTCGGAGAGTCGTTGCCCGAGTTGACGGTACCATCCTGCGGCAGCTCATCACGTGTCACAGTGGACCGTGTGGGTGTCCTCAGACCCTGGTGTCGGAGAGTCGTTGCCTCAGTTGACGGTACCATCCTGCGGCAGCTCATCACGTGTCACAGTGGACCGTGTGGGACCCTGATCCAGACCCTGGTGTCGGAGAGTCGTTGCCTCAGTTGACGGTACCATCCTGCGGCAGCTCATCACGTGTCACAGTGAACCGTGTGGGTGTCCTCAGACCCTGGTGTCGGAGAGTCGTTGCCCCAGTTGACGGTACCATCCTGCGGCAGCTCATCACGTGTCACAGTGGACCGTGAGGGCCTGATCCAGACCCTGGTGTCGGAGAGTCGTTGCCCGAGTTGACGGTACCATCCTGTGGCAGCTCATCACGTGTCACAGTGGACCGTGTGGGACCCTGATCCAGACCCTGGTGTCGGAGAGTCGTTGCCCCAGTTGACGGTACCATCCTGCGGCAGCTCATCACGTGTCACAGTGAACCGTGGGACCCTGATCCAGACCCTGGTGTCGGAGAGTCGTTGCCCCAGTTGACGGTACCATCCTGCGGCAGCTCATCACGTGTCACAGTGGACCGTGTGGGTGTCCTCAGACCCTGGTGTCGGAGAGTCGTTGCCCCAGTTGACGGTACCATCCTGCGGCAGCTCATCACGTGTCACAGTGGACCGTGTGGGTGTCCTCAGACCCTGGTGTCGGAGAGTCGTTGCCCCAGTTGACGGTACCATCCTGCGGCAGCTCATCACGTGTCACAGTGAACCGTGTGGGTGTCCTCAGACCCTGGTGTCGGAGAGTCGTTGCCCCAGTTGACGGTACCATCCTGCGGCAGCTCATCACGTGTCACAGTGGACCGTGTGGGTGTCCTCAGACCCTGGTGTGGGAGAGTCGTTGCCGCAGTTGACGGTACCATCCTGCGGCAGCTCATCACGTGTCACAGTGAACCGTGTGGGTGTCCTCAGACCCTGGTGTCGGAGAGTCGTTGCCCGAGTTGACGGTACCATCCTGCGGCAGCTCATCACGTGTCACAGTGGACCGTGTGGGCCTGATCCAGACCCTGGTGTCGGAGAGTCGTTGCCCCAGTTGACGGTACCATCCTGCGGCAGCTTATCACGTGTCACAGTGGACCGTGTGGGTGTCCTCAGACCCTGGTGTCGGAGAGTCGTTGCCTCAGTTGACGGTACCATCCTGCGGCAGCTCATCACGTGTCACAGTGGACCGTGTGGGCCTGATCCAGACCCTGGTGTCGGAGAGTCGTTGCCTCAGTTGACGGTACCATCCTGCGGCAGCTCATCACGTGTCACAGTGAACCGTGGGACCCTGATCCAGACCCTGGTGTCGGAGAGTCGTTGCCCCAGTTGACGGTACCATCCTGCGGCAGCTCATCACGTGTCACAGTGGACCGTGTGGGTGTCCTCAGACCCTGGTGTCGGAGAGTCGTTGCCTCAGTTGACGGTACCATCCTGCGGCAGCTCATCACGTGTCACAGTGGACCGTGTGGGTGTCCTCAGACCCTGGTGTCGGAGAGTCGTTGCCCCAGTTGACGGTACCATCCTGCGGCAGCTCATCACGTGTCACAGTGGACCGTGTGGGTGTCCTCAGACCCTGGTGTCGGAGAGTCGTTGCCCCAGTTGACGGTACCATCCTGCGGCAGCTCATCACGTGTCACAGCATGGACCGTGGGACCCTGATCCAGACCCTGGTGTCGGAGAGTCGTTGCCCCAGTTGACGGTACCATCCTGCGGCAGCTCATCACGTGTCACAGTGAACCGTGGGACCCTGATCCAGACCCTGGTGTCGGAGAGTCGTTGCCCCAGTTGACGGTACCATCCTGCGGCAGCTCATCACGTGTCACAGTGAACCGTGGGACCCTGATCCAGACCCTGGTGTCGGAGAGTCGTTGCCCCAGTTGACGGTACCATCCTGCGGCAGCTCATCACGTGTCACAGTGGACCGTGTGGGTGTCCTCAGACCCTGGTGTCGGAGAGTCGTTGCCCCAGTTGACGGTACCATCCTGCGGCAGCTCATCACGTGTCACAGTGGACCGTGAGGGTGTCCTCAGACCCTGGTGTCGGAGAGTCGTTGCCCCAGTTGACGGTACCATCCTGCGGCAGCTCATCACGTGTCACAGTGAACCGTGGGACCCTGATCCAGACCCTGGTGTCGGAGAGTCGTTGCCCCAGTTGACGGTACCATCCTGCGGCAGCTCATCACGTGTCACAGTGAACCGTGGGACCCTGATCCAGACCCTGGTGTCGGAGAGTCGTTGCCCCAGTTGACGGTACCATCCTGCGGCAGCTCATCACGTGTCACAGTGAACCGTGGGACCCTGATCCAGACCCTGGTGTCGGAGAGTCGTTGCCCCAGTTGACGGTACCATCCTGCGGCAGCTCATCACGTGTCACAGTGAACCGTGGGACCCTGATCCAGACCCTGGTGTCGGAGAGTCGTTGCCCCAGTTGACGGTACCATCCTGCGGCAGCTCATCACGTGTCACAGTGAACCGTGGGACCCTGATCCAGACCCTGGTGTCGGAGAGTCGTTGCCCCAGTTGACGGTACCATCCTGCGGCAGCTCATCACGTGTCACAGTGGACCGTGTGGGTGTCCTCAGACCCTGGTGTCGGAGAGTCGTTGCCCCAGTTGACGGTACCATCCTGCGGCAGCTCATCACGTGTCACAGTGGACCGTGTGGGTGTCCTCAGACCCTGGTGTCGGAGAGTCGTTGCCCCAGTTGACGGTACCATCCTGCGGCAGCTCATCACGTGTCACAGTGAACCGTGTGGGTGTCCTCAGACCCTGGTGTCGGAGAGTCGTTGCCCCAGTTGACGGTACCATCCTGCGGCAGCTCATCACGTGTCACAGCATGGACCGTGGGACCCTGATCCAGACCCTGGTGTCGGAGAGTCGTTGCCCCAGTTGACGGTACCATCCTGCGGCAGCTCATCACGTGTCACAGTGAACCGTGGGACCCTGATCCAGACCCTGGTGTCGGAGAGTCGTTGCCCCAGTTGACGGTACCATCCTGCGGCAGCTCATCACGTGTCACAGTGAACCGTGGGACCCTGATCCAGACCCTGGTGTCGGAGAGTCGTTGCCCTAGTTGACGGTACCATCCTGCGGCAGCTCATCACGTGTCACAGTGGACCGTGTGGGTGTCCTCAGACCCTGGTGTCGGAGAGTCGTTGCCCGAGTTGACGGTACCATCCTGCGGCAGCTCATCACGTGTCACAGTGGACCGTGTGGGTGTCCTCAGACCCTGGTGTCGGAGAGTCGTTGCCCCAGTTGACGGTACCATCCTGCGGCAGCTCATCACGTGTCACAGTGGACCGTGAGGGTGTCCTCAGACCCTGGTGTCGGAGAGTCGTTGCCCCAGTTGACGGTACCATCCTGCGGCAGCTCATCACGTGTCACAGTGGACCGTGTGGGTGTCCTCAGACCCTGGTGTCGGAGAGTCGTTGCCCCAGTTGACGGTACCATCCTGCGGCAGCTCATCACGTGTCACAGTGGACCGTGAGGGTGTCCTCAGACCCTGGTGTCGGAGAGTCGTTGCCCCAGTTGACGGTACCATCCTGCGGCAGCTCATCACGTGTCACAGCATGGACCGTGTGGGCCTGTTCCGCACACAGGTCGAATTCGTTGTCAGCCCCAGGGAGAATCGAGTGAAGTGTGCCAATATCACTTCCTTTCAGGAGTCTAACCTCCCCAAAACTGGCATTGGTTAGTCGAATTGGGACAGTACAATTACCGTCAACCGTCACCACCTCTCTCGGGATCAGGAGGTCATCCCTTCCGGCCGTGTGGCTCGGCTCGAATATCCCTAGCAGCGATGACGGATTGGGCACCTTGCCGTCAAGAGGCGCCACCATAGCTGGGACGATGAGGACGGACCGTGCTGGGATCACCGCAGCAGCCGTCAGTAGAACCCTCGCGCGGGTCGGCCGTATCTCACTGTACGGTGGTAGAGGAATGGACATCCCTGCAAGTCTGAGTACTCCTCGTTGGTCGTCGATGATGGTGCCATATCGGCAGCCAAAGTCGTGGCCAAGCACGATGTCATACACGAGGCCGCTCACCACTGCAACGTTCGAACAGGTAAACGACTTATCACGAATTTGAATTGGCACATTGTAGAGGACGCCTGCTCCTCTCGCCGGCTGGGAAGGCGGAGTCAGTTGACAGCCGATGTCCCGCTGTATACCCTCGTGAAGACCGTCCCAAAGCATGGTGAAGTCGGCCCCGGAGTCCACCAGGGCCCACACCTCTCTGCTTCCCACCTTTAGTTTCACCACCGAAGCTGTGATCCGGGACTCCGATGAACTCCGGGCCGACGTTTGTCCCTCAGCGTCGGCCGCCATCAGTTTGCCGGCATATTTGAGGGTAGCGCGGAGGAGGGGGCGTTCTGGGAGAACGCAGGATCCATCTGTCGCCGGGCGGGAACACCCGGGAGTAGGCGACAGTCCGTCAGCCAATGGCCGTCTCGGCCACAGCCCAGGCAGAACGGCCGACCTCCTCGCTGGTTAGGACGCTCAGCCGAGTGTGGACACTCTCGTGCATAGTTAGTTCCTTGCTCACCGCACGTCCAACAGCGACCCTGTCGGTTTCCCGGTCTCATGTCGCTTCCCCGGAACTTTCGGACCGCTCGCTCGGCTGACCGAGGTGGAGATGGGTAGGCCGGTCCATTCATGGCGCGATTGCCCCGCTGGTTAGTAACCTGGAGCTCTCGTAGTGTCTGTTGAACGGACTCCAGGCGACACTCCAGCGTGCGCAGCCGATCTGACCCCTCCCCCGCTGCTCAGCTGCGTGACCGGCAGGGCGTCAAACATCTTCTGCATGGTCTCCCGCTGGTGGTCCAACAACTCGATCCGATCCGGGCCGTCCGCCCCGGCACGTGGCAGAGCGCGAGCCCCAGAGGACACCGGAGCACCAGACAGCTGGGGAGTCGGACACACGCCGCCTACCCCCGCCGCCGGAGCACAGATCCCAGCATGTGACTGATTGACCACAGCGGGGTCCACTACAACCTGCGCGGCAGCCACCACCGACCGCACACCATCTGTGGCCTGTCGCATTGCACGGAAGGTCGCCCGACGTTTGTGCAGGACGCAGGCCTTGTCAACAACGGCCTGTAATGTAAGCGCATCCTCACCACATAATTGACTCTGAAGCTGCTCGTCGTGCAACCCACACAGAAACCGACTCGTTAAGTTTGCCTGAACGGACGTGTCACTTTCTGCGTTGGGGTACGCAGCGCGACCTAATATGCGGATTCTGTCAGCGAAATCGACTACGGACTCACCAGGCTCTTGAATGGCCCCGGCTAGCTCGGCCTGCGCCTGCAGCAGTCCGACATCGGTGCCGTAACGCGCCCCTAAGGCCGATTTGACACTCGAATAACCGACTTTCACTTTGTCCGACTGCGATGCATACGAGTCGAGGGCTCTGTCCTCGAGAAGCGCCACCAAACACTGAAGGTGGTCCAAATCGGAAAATGAAGCAGTTTGTGCCTCAAATTGGGAAATCCACTGGTTCCAACTTTGCCCCTGAGCCCCGGTAAATGCTTTACCTTTGGTCAAAATGATCAGTTTCGGATCCATGGTTGAGTGGTGGGATGTAAAGAAGCTGCGGACATATTCCGACCACTCCAACTAAATAGGACGGTATGAGGACGGTAATAATCCCGTAATGTGTAACACAGAACCTATAAATAGAGTTGGGGACATACGCCGACTACTCCAGCTAAGCGGGACAGATAAATGCGGGCTAATTATTGCATCCGAGCTAGTATGTCAACAGTTTATAGGCTTACAGTTTAGTTATATTAGCTCAAGTACGAAAGCAGCGTGGCTGCCTTGCCTGGAAATGTGCAATTATGCCTCAACAACGGAGCACCTGGCTGGAGCTGACGACTGGGAGAGCAGGTTCCTGATACCGTGCGACCGCGCCAGATGTCGAGTTCCGTCGTCCTCCAGCCGCACCAGTCCGCAAACGCGTCACGACCGTTCGCCTCGTATATTCCTCCGCGCACTCCGCGGGTGACCTCGGCCGGTCAGGTCAGACGCCTGACTCCCCGACCGCCGGTCAGCTCGCTCCGCCAACCGGCGCCGGGACAGCCTTACAAACTGCGCCGCCAGACGGCAGCACCGTACGGGCAGCACCCTAACACATGCAGATGTCTGCTGGCACACAACAAACGCGCTTTGACCATGCCGCAGCCCTCGCCGCTTACAAGGCCCATGTAAGATCCCTACTGGAATACGGTAGCGTAATCTGGTCAGGCGCAGCGCCTGTCACCCATATGCGCCGGCTGGAGCGCCTTCAACACGGTTTCCTGATGTGGCTGGGATCTAAAACCCAAGCAGCGCGCCCACCACTTGTAACGGCCCCCTCTCGTCAGTTGCTGTTGGTGGATGCAATGGCTGCACCCCACCAGCTTCGGCAAAGATCAGAGGTAGACGGCAGAGGTGATATTTGAAGCAGTAGACACGCAGCAGTAGACACACAGAGGCCAACTCCGGTTCACTTAGCCAACAGAGAGTCAGGTCACAGGCAGAGTGCCACGTAAACAATAGTCACTGTATCGCCAAAAGTAGAGTGTCCAAGTGGCGGAGGCAACAGAGAGACGAGATGCTAGCGCGACTCGGTCTAGCTTCGAACTGGCTTACCTCCTTCACTGCCGGCCAGAGAGCCGTTTTATACTCAGGCCAAAGGTTGCTTCTGACGTCATTAGATACCGGCGCTAGCCGGTTCTAACTAGTCGTCGTCCTTATCAACAGTGGCTGGGCACCGCCCCTCTGACGCCGAGCTGCACAGTCATCGTTAGTAGGGATGACTGCGCCACTTTTTGCTGCCGTCCAACACTAACAATGGCCGACCGACGACGAGCAGGGCGTCGCACTGGAGCTGGTCTCGTGCCGTCCTAACACTAACACTGGCCGACCGACGACGCGGGTCTGTTGTATACACTGGACTATATACAGACGGGATGACTGGCTGAAACCGAGCGTGTCCGTGGTCCCGACTGGTAGCCTAACCCTCTAACCGAAACCCACCTAATGCAAGTTGAGTAAAATGGGACACATATCAAAACGAACGATACACATAATATAGGCGAGGAACACTGTAGTGGCTCGGACAGACGCTACAATACCTCCCCCACTAAGGAAAATAAGCATTTTTGGTAGGCTAGAAAAAAAAATGCTCGCTCCCGACGCCTGAAGGGCAAAGGGAGACACAATACCAACACTCGCGACGCAAGGGCGGTGAAACAACACCCATAAGGGTTACAAAACCCACACTAACACTGGGCGCACGCGTGGAAGCGTGGCCATGGGAGCCACCGGAGCGGCGAGTGCTACGCGGCACGGGGTGGAGCACGCGCAGCAGCGACGACGGGCCAGTCGTTGGAAGAGTAGGTGCCTCACACCAGGGGAGATAATCGGGCGACCGGACGCACATCAGGTAGTGTGGTCATGGTCTGGGCCGAGGCGGCAGATGGAACAGCACCACGTGTCGGTGCTGCGTCCTGCCCGGCGAATGGATGTAGGCTGTGCAGAGCGTACGGTGGCATGCCGTACTCATGGTCAACCGGCGGCGTTGGCGGAGGCGAGACCATCGGTATCGACTCCTGCAGTTCGATGGCTGGCTCAGGGGGCACAGACGTGGGGGCGGGGCGAATCACAGGGAAACGGGGAAAAGCATAGTGACCTCGGCTCGGGCAGCAATGCTTAATCATAAAGCAAAGACAGCAAATGGTCATGATGCCAATTACAATGAGAAGCAGCATTGTTTTGGAAAACACCGAGGGGCTATCAATCTGAACCTGCTCAAGTGGGAGGGCTTCCAGGCGATTAAAATAAGCGTCAGCGTTCATGCCAGTCAGGTGCAACGGGGGAAGGAGGGAGACATTACGGGTGGTGATGTTACGCAAGGTATCAGACCACTCCGGTCGCCAGATTGGCAAGGAGTTATTGTGATACAGTGCATCAGGCCGGAAAGCAGGGAGCTCTAGATGCGTCTCACTGGCGTAGTAGGGAGGCAGGTAGAAGGAATCACCGGAAGCGGAGCATTCAATTTTGAGGGACACAATGTCGACGGCTTTGGTGATATATAGCGTTTGACTGTTCTGTGGGGAGGCACAAAAGACAGTAATTTGAAATGGAGGTCTGGAGACTACTAACCACTGACCTTTGGTCAGATAGTAGGCTTTAGGCGCGTCGTTTGAAGGCTGTATTTGCGGAGAACAGAGGGACTGAATAGCGGTGGAGTCACGTCGAAAGAGGGCGGTGACACAGGACGTTGACCCAGCGGTGGAGTAGGCAGGTTCATGTAGTGGGCAGAAGGGTTGACGGGCAAAGATGCAGGTCTCAATCTCAGACTGTTCGGGCTGGATATAGTGTTGCCGATTTTCTGACATCAAGAGATATCGAGGCTCGTTGGGATAGTAACTTAAAGAGACATTGTGATGATGCATAGGTACTTGGTAAGGGAAGAAGCGATACATATCAAAGGCATGAAGCGTATGAAGTAGGGGCACGTAGAACAAAACGTGATATGCATCTTTACCTTCAATCAGTTTGGTTTTGACCAATCTGACGTATTCGGCAGTTTGCTTGGTATCAAATGGCAAAGCGAAGTTAGTCGGCAAGTTTTTGTTGATTCT
This sequence comes from Chirona hameri, assembly GCA_036785665.1. Taxonomy (NCBI): domain Eukaryota; kingdom Metazoa; phylum Arthropoda; class Thecostraca; order Balanomorpha; family Balanidae; genus Chirona; species Chirona hameri. The sequence goes on from JAXIVJ010015814.1 coordinate 19,406, forward strand.
GCGGAGGATGCGTACAAACTCCACTCGAGGGATGAGTCCTTTGTGAAGTATGCCGGCTTGGGCTAGGGCAAGTTTGTGCGACAACATGTTAAGTTCTGAATAGAGGCGTTGAATGCTCTGTGTTACCCTGAGAACATTGGCGGTTACCTCAGAGACATATAGAGATGTATCAATATCCGCGTTGTTCTCACGGACTGTCTCAGTTAAATCATGGAATGCCTCAGTCATAAAGTTTACAGCTTTTGTAAGAGAGCGGAGGGCAAGACGATTTTTGTTGGTAGAGACACGCGTAGCGTTCAGAACCTGAAGGGTACCATTTAATTTATGAGCGATAGCAATGTCCTTTTCGTTGACAAGTTTTAAGTTATTCGTGAGATGCTTAATCTCGCTTTCAGTTGCTGTGCCAAACAGGGATGACATGACGTTTCCAATGCCATTAATTAAACCTCGCTTCCGCCTGAGGGGCAGGGTCTCGGGTCCAGATTGCGAGGGGCCTTGGTATGATGGAGGGTACAGGATGTCGCTGAAGGTATGGGAGACATCGGAGCCCTCGCGTCGCAGTTGGCTGACGGCCGAGTGTAATCGCTGCAGCGAAACTTTCAGCATTGTCCGACGCCTGTTATTGGAACCGCTTGTTCTGTTAGCTGCTAGTTGGGACTTGATCAATTGGGATATATTATTCAGTCGCTTGGTTGATTGAGCCAACAGGGTAATTTGCGCGCGATATGGGATCATGTTAGTGGTGACGGTAACTGCCCATGAGCTATAGCTTGGGTATATTTTACCGACGGGGATGAAGAGATGCCCGGGGTCAGTTGGGGTAGGTTCCGATGATGCATGGAGCATCAGGGCGAGCCAGCCAAAGAGTGCGATCGTCGGGAGCCGCATGGTCATCGCCTGTAATGACAGAAATACGCATTAGTCAATGTCTGGAAACAGAAGCTTCACACAAATCAATAACACACAGACTTTTGGGTACCAGTCGAGCAGATCGTCAAAGTTAGCCAATGCTGCATTTCCAAATGTTTGCTGGATAAGAGCGACATTTGGGGCTGCTGTCCCGTTAGACAAGCAGTCTGAGTCATACTGGATCCTTGGTCTCTTGTCATTGTCGTTAGTCCGCTCATCAGATGAGTCATTTTGCCTTTTTGGTACGTACCTTTGCCTGGCGTTTGCGTACCTATAACCTTCGAGAGGAGCGTTAGTGTCAGCAGGGTCAGGCAGGGGACCTTGCGACCTGAGGAAGTATCTCCTCTGTGGCACCGACGTTGGTGCTGTGCTCCTCTGTGACAGCGGTGTCAGCTGGCCGTGCTCGCCACCTTCCGGTGAATGTGGCGAGAAGACTGCGGGGCTGGCGGTTGCTGGTGAAGGCTGTAGCGGAATTATGTTCTGCTGCTTTTTGCATTTTTTCTGCTTCTGTTTCCACTTCTTCTCCTACAGCAGCTCCTCTCATCTGCTGAACTCCAGGAGTAGATGACGGCAGTAGGTAGTCATCCGTTGGCTGCATCGTCTGAGCTGGCTGCGACTGACCTCCAGTGGTATACCAAACCTGGTCACTGAAGGGCAGTCGTGTGGCTCGCAGCGGCTGTTGACGGATGGGCCGATCTTCTGGCCTGATACTTACCTGTACAGGGTTACGAACCGAATCGTATGTCCTGTCCCACGCGTCGTTCGAATCCCGATGACGAAGATTTTCTGTGTGCACTATTTTTGTTTTCCCTGTTCGCATGTTTTTGATGGAGTAATTTTCCTCTCCCAATTTAGATACAATACGGAAGTAGTTTTTCCAATAAAGTGTAAGTTTAGTAGAGTTACCTGGTTGTACTGAAGGGTCGAAATAGAAAATCAAGTCACCAGGCTTGAAATTGGACGTAGTCGCTGATTTCTGAATGAGTGATTTGTTGTGGTCCCTGGTCTGTTGTATGTTGTTTGCGACATGAGTGTATGCGTTGTGCAGGTGTTCAAACATGACAGGCACGTAATCTTCCCCAGAGTAGCGAAGACGGGGCTGAAGTAGCGTGTCTACAGGTAGCACGGGGTCGCGTCCATACATAACAAAGTAGGGAGAGTATTTTGTTGACTCATTCTTACTCATGCGATAAGCGCCTAAACATGGTTGTAAGATCTGATCCCACTTGGTCTGATCTTCACTGATTTGTTTTTGTATCATCTCGTTCATGCAACGGTGAAAGCGTTCTGTTTTACTGTTTGATTGAGGATGATAGCTTGATGTCCGAATCCTTGAAATTCCTAACTCTTTGTTCACCAGATCTAATAGTGCATTGCAATATTCTGTTCCCTGGTCGCTAATAATGAGCCGGGGACATCCATGGCGAGGGATGAATTCACTCAAGAGAAGCTGTGCCATGGTGTTGGCAGATTTATCTGGGATAGCGTATGCCTCGGGCCATCCGCTAAAATGATCCACTATAGTGCAGACATATTTGTTTCCTTCATCTGTGACTGGAAATGGGCCACATGTGTCAATGCCTACTATTTCCATGGGTGCGGTAGGCATCGGCATGTCCTGCATAGGACGTCTCTCTTTGCTCAGTTTCTTTCGCTGACACGTTTCACAGGACTGAACGTACTGTATTGTGTCTTTTAGAAGATTAGGCCAATAGTATGATTTCAAGATTTTGTCAGTTGTTTTCTCTATGCCTAAATGAGCTCCTAAGTAACCATCATGTGCTCCTTCAAGAACGATTTTCCGATAGCTTGGTGGGATAACGAGTTGCATGCGAGTTTGTGGTCTGGTTTTTGTACCTTTTTCAACATGATACAAAAGATCATCTTCGAAACAGTATTTTGACAACAACTGAGGATTTGGGTCTTGGGCCTGTAGTTCCGAAATAATAGTTTTCAGTTCGTCATCTGTAAGCTGAGCTTGTCTTAGTACGTTTTGATCAAAATTGTGATAGTCTAGTGTTTTCGGTTCTGATTCATCTGACTCAATCGGCATTTTGACAGCGTTGTCAACAACATGAACATCTGAAGTCATGTTTATGTCTGCCGTTTCTCCTTGCCAGTCTAAATGTTCATTGTCATTCAGATTTCCAGCGAGGGTCGTGTTGTGTAAACGGGAAAGCATGTCAGCAGCTACGTTTTTGGGACCTGAAATGTATTCAATTTTGCATGCATATTCACCAAGAATAATGGCCCATCGTTGGATACGAGGATTTCTCATTTCACTGGTAAATAGATGTTTCAAGGGCTTGTGATCCGTATAAACAGTAATATCTGTGCCAACCAGGATGGGTCTAAGTTTTTCTAAACTGTAAACAATAGCGAACGCCTCGCGTTCGATAGTAGGCCATTTCTGTTTTTGTTCTGAAAACTGATGAGACACATACTGAATAACACGATTGTGACCGTCGTGTTCTTGCATCAAGACAGCTCCCATTGCATACTGTGATGCGTCAGTATATAACTTGAATGCTTTCGAAATGTCTGGGAAGGCCAAAATGGGTGCTTGAAGTAGTGAATTCTTGAGGAACTCGAATGCGCTCTGCGCTTCATCTGACCATCTAAATCTAGCGTTTTTGCGGGTGAGGGCTGTGAGTGGCTTTGCGATTTTGCTGAAATTCGGAACATATTTCCTGTAGTATGAAGTCATACCCAAGAAACTGCGGACTTCGCGAATATTTTCTGGTGGCTGGAGATTTTTCATTACTGAGACTTTTTCGGAATCGACCGAGATTCCTCTGTCTGAGATAATGTGGCCGAGGTAATTAAGCTCTTTGTTGATGAAATCACATTTCGAAATTTTGAGTTTGAGATTGGCTTTGCGCAGTCTATCAAACACTTCTCCGAGGTGCCTGATATGGTCTTCAAACGTTTCACTGAACACTATAATGTCGTCTACAAAGGCAAGTGCGAAATGGCGAATATCACCCAAAACTGCATTCATGCAATTTTGGAATACAGCCGGAGATCCGGCCATTCCAAATGGCATCTTGTTGAACTCGAATACACCTGCATCTGTGCCAAAAGCAGTCTTCTCTTTGTCTTCTTCTTTGATTGGAATTTGCCAAAAACCTTGCTTCATATCCAAACTAGTTCGAAACTTTGATTTTCCTAACGCGTAAAAGATGTCTTCTGCTGACGGTATACTGGCTGCAGGACGTACTGTAATGGCATTGACTTTTCTAAAATCTACACAAAATCTCATAGAGCCATCTTTCTTTGGAACTAAAAGTACCGGAGACATCCAGGGTGAATTGCTTCGTCGAATTACGTTAGCATTTAGCATTTCTCGAACCAGTTCTTCTAAAATGGGTCAGTAAGCTAAAGGGGGTCGTCTAGGGGGTTGATAAGACGGGGGATGATTTTGCGTGTTAATTCTCATCTCAGTGATATTCGTAGAAGTCAATTCATCGTCATTTTGCACAAAAATGTCTAGGTTTGGTTTCAAAAGTTTGATCAGTACTTCACGCCGTTCAATGGGAATATGAGCCAAGTTGAACATTGAAAGGATGTCTGATGGACTTGGTTCTCCTTGGTTGTTTTCTTCGGCAGTTACAGGTGAGATGTTTGAGCTCTGCTCTCCATCTCGGTACTTTGTGGCTGTTCCTAATACTTGACCTTTTTTAAATGAACGAAACGGCCAGTATCATTGACAATAGCCCAAGGAATATGTTTGTTTTTGGATATCTTGACCAGAGCATTGGGCATCAAAATGCCTGGCTCGTCCTCAAAACACGGTGAGGAAGGCAGTTGTGAGACTACAAAATTTTCACCAGCTTGCTTCTTTTTGGAAATGAAGCATTTGACTTGTACGTCTAACGTGGGAAGACGTCTACGTCCTCCGCTAGTCTCACAAGATTGATTTCTTTCTTTGTCTGGACACCTTGTTTTTCTTTCAATGGGTACACTGAGCTTCCGATAATGAGAGTCTGACTTTCAAAATCAAGTATGGCTTTGCGAGCTTTCAAGAAATCGATTCCGAGGATCATATCATGTTTGAAGTCTTTCACCACTACAAAATCATGATACATTCTAACTTTTCCAAGAGTAATGCGAATTCGAACTGTGTCAGACACTTCAAGTGTATGACCGGTAGCGGAGCGTAAAGTAATTTTTGACGAGTTTTGAGTGGGTTTGACCAGCTGAGGGTCACATAATTTCACAAATTCTTCGCTAACTAGGGAAAGTTGCGCGCCTGTGTCGAGAAGTGTTCTGAATTGATGTGTGCCGATGTGTATATCAATGTATGGGCAGTTTTCACTTACCTGTAGGATATACGCGGTCTGCGTTTTATCCTCTCCCGGGTGAGGCTCCTCTAGTTTTCCTGCTGCATGTGCTGAGGCTGACCCTGAACTGCTGTAGCTCGCTTACGGCAGGCCCGTTGAATATGGCCCGGGATGCCACAGAAATGACATATCGGGCGATTGTCCATCGTCCAGCGGTACTCCTGTGAAGTACTCCCGTTAGTACCGTGCGGTGGCCTGGTTTGTACGGGCTGATGCTGAGGGGGACGTTGGTTGAATCGGTTCTGCTGGTACTGCCGTTGGGGAAAACGGGGCGGTGGCTGCTGGTATTGCTGTGGAGGAAAACGGCGCTGTTGTTGCTGGTACTGCTGGTTCACCTGTGGTTGGACTTGGAACGACTGTTGAGGCGTCTGCTGCTGGGTGGCAAGTACCTGGCAAATGTCAGCAAGTTTGTCGGTCACAGAGTCCAGTTTCTGCTGCATGGAATCCGTCATTTGCGTAATAGCGTTGCAGTCCATGGGTTCAGGGGCGGATGAGTTGTCGGTAAACATTGAGACGTGTTCGCTGATGCGTTGTTCGTTCATGGCAATTTTGTATGCGTCAGTCAAGGTCGTCGGCATTTTTCGGGCGATGCTACCTTGGAGGCGTCTGTCTCTCAGTCCATTTATGAAGGCATTAGTGATGGTCTCTAGCACCTCTTTTTCCGTCAGTCTGTCAGCGTAAGCCTGGTTTCCAAGAAGGCGAATTCTTTCAGCAAAGTCTGCTACAGTTTCGTTGGTGTTCTGGATAGCATGTCTAAGTTTTTGTTTGGAGCGAGCTGCCGGGTTTAAATGGGAATAGCGCTCCTCCATCATGGCTTTGAACTGGTGCCATGTCTGCAAGATGGGCTCTTTCTCTCTGAAAAAGTCAGCAGCTGTCCCTTTCAGAAGTTGGGAGGCGGCCCACAGGGTTTCCTGTTCGTCTTTGTCAACAGCTCTGTACACATCGTCCATGTCCCGCATCCATTTGGAAAAAGCATCAGCATTTGATCCGTCGAAAGTAGTCTTTTTATTGTGCGTTAATGTTTGTGATAAAGCTAACTTATTGCCGAGACTTTTGACACAATGCGTCATATGCTGCGCCAAGGCTTGAGCGTTTTCCATGACTATATTTGATATTGGTTGTACGTTATCGTTAGGTATTTCAGCAATTTCTGGGAGAACTGGCGTGAGGCACTTACCTGTCGTCGGTCGGGCCCAAGGTAGCTGCTGCAGTGTCCTTTTCACCAGTCGTCGGCGCTGGGGTCCTGGGCTGTTGTCGAGGGGCTGGTCAGGGCTTGGGCTGCGTCGGTGCTGCTGGTCCCTTCCAGAGGCGTGGGCGTCCAGTCTGGTTCGTTTGGCACGAGAGCTGAACTAGCGAAACCGGCGGGTGACTCGCAGCCGCACAGCGCTGCGTGCTCCTCTGCACGCGCCTTGTCAGCGGGGCTCCGTGCAGTTAGTAGCGGTGTCTCGTTGGCAGCTGCGGGCTTGGCAGCTGCGGGCTTGATCGGGCTGGGTGTGTGGTAGTACTCGTACCGCTGCGTATAGGTAAAACCAATTCCACTGACACCGCGTCGAGGTTGTACCGTCGCACAGGTAACCGTTGGGCTTGAGCTCGGCCAGCGTCTGTTTGATGGAGCTGCGCCCTTGTCGAGGTTGGTGGTGAGGCGGCCAGCTACACGGAGTAGTGTGCACTGATCCTCTAGCTGGTGGACGTTGCACTAGTCCTCTTGTGTAAACCGCGGGGGTTTACCAACCTGGTTAGGCGATGTTCCCACGGCACAGCGGTTCTCTGCTTGTCTGGCGCGCAGGTACTGGTGTTTTTTTTAACGTTGCTTCAAGCTGGCGGTTTGCCAGGACACTGAGTCCGCAGCAGCGTCCCAGGCAGTAGGTGCAGGTGCAGCGGTGGAACTGCGCAGTTGAAGTGGTGATCAGGTCACACCCGCAGGTATGGCAGTAGCCGCAGTCGGTGCAGCGATGAGCGTCAGGCTGAAAGTGACAGACGCAGTTGTGCTGTTCCGTCAAGTTAGATCTTCTGGAAAAATAGGCCTTGTGGTATGGGCAGGTCCGGGAGAAAGCTGATGACGTAGTTTCTAGAAGACTGATGGCGGGGATGACGGCGTTCCAGCACTCGCACTGACCGTTCGGGTTGACGTGGTGAGCGGCGTGGTACTGGCTCAGATTCGGATGAGCTGTGTCCTCTTCCGTCCTCTCGGCGGGTGCGATGGGTATCTGGATGGTCACTAGAAGCTGGTCTGGCTGCGTCTGACTCTCCTGGCTGGGTCCGAACATGAAGACACGTTGGCAGAACGTCTAGATGTTACCGGATATCCGGGTCACCAGGCACCAATGTAACGGCCCCCTCTCGTCAGTGGCTGTTGGTGGATGCAATGGCTGCACCCCACCAGCTTCGGCAAAGATCAGAGGTAGACGGCAGAGGTGATATTTGAAGCAGTAGACACGCAGCAGTAGACACACAGAGGCCAACTCCGGTTCACTTAGCCAACAGAGAGTCAGGTCACAGGCAGAGTGCCACGTAAACAATAGTTACAGTATCGCCAAAAGTAGAGTGTCCAAGTGGCGGAGGCAACAGAGAGACGAGATGTTAGCGCGACTCGGTCTAGCTTCGAACTGGCTTACCTCCTTCACTGCCGGCCAGAGAGCCGTTTTATACTCAGGCCAAAGGTTGCTTCTGACGTCATTAGATACCGGCGCTAGCCGGTTCTAACTAGTCGTCGTCCTTATCAACAGTGGCTGGGCACCGCCCCTCTGACGCCGAGCTGCACAGTCATCGTTAGTAGGGATGACTGCGCCACTTTTTGCTGCTGTCCAACACTAACAATGGCCGACCGACGACGAGCAGGGCGTCGCACTGGAGCTGGTCTCGTGCCGTCCTAACACTAACACTGGCCGACCGACGGCGCGGGTCTGTTGTATACACTGGACTATATACAGACGGGATGACTGGCTGAAACCGAGGGTGTCCGTGGTCCCGACTGGTAGCCTAAGCCTCTAACCGAAACCCACCTAATGCAAGTTGAGTAAAATGGGACACATATCAAAACGAACGATACACATAATATAGGCGAGGAACACTGTAGTGGCTCGGACAGACGCTACACACTTGATTATGTGTCATTGCTCGAGCTGTTTGGCTGCGCATCGGTCAGGTCGCGTTTCGTTCGGTCCAAAATGAGTTTTTTTGGCTTTTAATGACCAGATACAGACAAATAAATGCCACCACTGTATTTCGAAGACAAAACTAGTCTGGAAACATGCAATGTTTATTTAGATTAATCAATTTCAAATTTTGACCTTATTGTGACCTGACCTTGACCTGAGGGCGATTATGTCGTGTCAGGCTGTGAAAATGGCTGCTTCTATCGAATTCTACGTGTAAAATAACCCATACAACATGTGTCGCATGACTTTCGTAGACCTGTGACCTTTTGTGACATGACCTTGACCTTGACCTTTGCTTAAAATTTCACTTTTACTTATGCGGGAGATGCATTATACATTTGGGAGCACTTTGTGAGATAATAGTTGCAATACAAGGCTTTGGATGGAAAGTATAGCCCAAAAACCCAAATACTGAAATTTTGACACTTGACCTGACCGTGACCTGACATGTGATCTTATGTTAATAATTTCGGGTATGCATTAGATTCTACTCACTGAGAGCTTTCGATCGCCGCCTTGCGCGTCTCGCTGCGGTTATTGGTTCGGAAGATACGAGGGGGGGGGTAAAATTTACCCCCAGCACCGGACGTTCGGATGGAGACCCCAGCGCCGCGCGGGTTAAATCTCAAGCAGCTAATTAACGAACCAACACGATACACAGGAGTTAATAATGTTGCAAATCTGAGAGACCTCCTGGCGGTATCAGATGATTCTATGATTCGCGACAGTGGCGTACTTCCCTGTTTCTCCAATATTGATCACCTACCAATCTTTGCAACGCTTAAACTTAACAGCCCCCCCCCCCATTTCAAGACAAACGATACAATTATGGGACTACAGACAGATGGACACCGACAAACTTACAAGACTCTTGGTGGACACAGACTGGGACAGACTACTGGACTGTGACGTAGACGAAGCAACTGACAATTTCACTGATGCCCTGATGACTGCAGCCAAAGCTTCAATTCCTCTCCGAACCATTTCACCCAAAGCAAATGACAAACCCTCATGGTTTACTTTATAACTGAAATGCCAAATTCGTAAACGAGATAGACTGTTCAATATTGCGAGAAGGCGTAACACGGAATATGATTGGGAGCGTTGGAGGCAACAGCGAAACTTGACTACAGCAACCAATCAGAAAATGAAAAATTGTCATATACAAACACAAGTCGTGAAACTTTTGGAGAGTAAAAAAAATCCCCGCACATATCATAACATCCTAAAAGACATCATTGGTATAGGAAAGCAAATAGGAATATACCACCACTCATCGGACAAGACGGCACACCAATTGCTGACGATCTTGACAAAGCGACAATTCTTAACAGACACTTCGCCACTCAAACAAGACTAGACATACATGACAAACAAACACCTCCCATCACTCCTCCTGAACCCCCTATCCCTTCTTTAGCAGAGGTCCAAGTAAATGAACGGGAGGTTCTTTATATTCTCAACTGTCTCGACGCAATAAATCATCTGGACCTGACAAAATTCCAGCCAAATTTCTTAAGATGTGTGCCCTTCTAATCGCTAATCCTCTGTCTAAGCTATTCAATAAATCACTTATACAAACATATACAGACAGATACAGACAGATACAGAAGATACAGACAGATACAGACAGATACAGACAGATACAGACAGATACAGACAGATACAGACAGATACAGACAGATACAGACAGATACAGACAGATACAGACAGATACAGACAGACACAGACAGATACAGACAGATACAGACAGATACAGACAGATATATACAGATACAGACAGATACAGACAGATACAGACAGATACAGACAGATACAGACAGATACAGACAGATACAGACAGATACAGACAGATACAGACAGATACAGACAGATACAGACAGATACAGACATATACAGACAGATACAGACAGATACAGACAGATGCAGACATATACAGACAGATACAGACAGATACAGACATACAGACAGATACAGACAGATACAGACAGATACAGACAGATACAGACAGATACAGACAGATACAGACAGATACAGACAGATACAGACAGATACAGACATATACAGACAGATACAGACATATACAGACAGATACAGACAGATACAGACAGATACAGACAGATACAGACAGATACAGACAGATACAGACAGAAACAGACAGATACAGACATATACAGACAGATTCAGACAGATACAGACAGATACAGACAGATACAGACAGATACAGACAGATACAGACAGATACATACAGATACAGACAGATACAGACAGATACAGACAGATACAGACAGATACAGACAGATACAGGCAGATACAGACAGATATAGACAGATACTTTTTTATTTTGTGTGTGTGTAAAATTTAGTCCGAATGTTTTGTATGGACGGATTTTCGAGGTCAGGACCCACGCTAAGCAGAGCTTGTTGCGCGGGTCCTAACCTCACCACCCAATCGCGCATTTCCTGTTGGCCGGCAGAATTTAGAGACGAAAGTTTGTCGTGTCCGACATACCTGGACACGGTCCAGACAGATATAGACAGATACAGACAGATACAGACAGATACATACAGATGAGAGCAAGATGATGATGATGTATCAATATCATATAAGGAAATGGGTTGTCTAACAAGCAAAACAAAACTAGAGAATAGCTGGTAAACATGAAGGTGTGACACTGGTACTAGGGTCACAAAAAGTCGGAGAAGCGGAACTGGAGAAGCGGAATGAACAACGTGCCTG
>JAXIVJ010015815.1:0-30547 GCA_036785665.1 Chirona hameri
TCACGATCATTTTGGAACCTGAATGATTCAATCCCCGTTCGATTCATGTGTATTTTTGTAATTGATTCTTTCCAATTCAAAGAACAACAAACAAAAATCGATTCACGTTTGATTAACAATTAAATATAATGTTTCATTTATGTTAAATCAATAAAATGGAAACAATACATATACATGATCATTTAAAACATTGTGTTACAGCAATACATTTCAGTAAATAAATCAATTAAGCCACTGGGACGGCAATTGTATTTGCACAATTTACCATGTGCATTTGCTCGTCAAATATTTGTAATTCAATCAGCCCTTGATCTATGTGGGGTTTTAGATTCTAATCACAATTCATAAATCAAAAGATCTGGGGGGTGATCAAATTGTTTTGGTATTCAGAATTTGGGATTTGAACGATCCAATCGATTCGATCAGAGTCGAATCAATCAACCAGTCTGGTTCAGCCCTCGTGAACCGCAGTTTCAGGTCTTGAGGCAATGTGTGACACCCGGTGTGATGTTAGTTATGTTTGTCAGAACATGTGAAGTGTATAAAACGTAAATTGTAAAATATGTATGGACAGATGTATGACTTTCTGTGACAAAGTTCGAACGGCACTGAGCACATAGCCATGCAGAATGTAGGTTGCATAATTTGTCACGCTGTCTTGCTAATCCTGTTTTCGACAAACGCCACCTACGTCAGAGAACGTTTCACTCAGTATGACAATTTTGATAATAGGTCTAGGTGGCAGCATACTCCATCTGACTCCTATCCTGAGTCGGTTGGTTGACGAACACCCCATGTTCTGCCCAGAGAAACACCGTCAAGTCGTCGCGACGCACATCACCGGCCAAAAATAGGGCACGGCGTCCTTTGGCGGGAAATAGGAGAGGCGGGGAGCAGCGTGACGGGACGGAACGCACGGGGTGACTGTTCGTGCCAATGGCGACTGGCGGGTGGCGTGCTTAACGTCCCTCCGTGGAGACTGATGCAGGAGACGTTTTTCTTATGTGGAGAACAGGGGAACAGCGTCAATAATTATGAAAATGGACTACGGCGGCGTCGCCACGGTCGGGGAGCAGGAGGGGCAGTCGCCCCCCCCCCCCTGTCGTCGGGAGAGGGGGGGCAAACATATATCCCCCCTGTCATTTGAGGGAGGGGCCACCCTCCATGCTTCAAAGAGGCCCCATCTCGCAGGCCCCATCGCGTGAGGTCACAGAGAGCCCCTGGAAGCAGATGGGTCCTATTGAGGTTAGAGGGGGCAATTTTAAGGCCCGAGGAGCCATCTGGAAGCCACATGGGAGGTCAGGAGGAGGGGACTGGGGAGGTCAAAGTTGGGCCCCTGGAGGCCAGAAGGGGGTTCTTTGGAGGTCAGAAAGGCACCACTGAAGGCCAGAGGCCCTCTGGAGGTAAAAGACTAGGGGGCCCCTTGTAGGCCGGAGGGGTCCTATGGAGGTCAGAGGTGCCCCTGAAGTCCAGAAACGGTCCTCTGTAAGACAGAGGGAGGTAGAGAGAGAGCCCCAAAACATTGATTCACCCCCAGATCTTTTGATTGGAGGTCAAAGGCCCCTTCTCAAATGGAGGGACCCTCTCAAATAGATCCCCCCTAAATTTGACTTGCCCCCTGACAAAAATCCGTTGGCGCCGCCCCTGGGATTATGCAATATGTAGTAAAATGGCGCTTATTACCGAGATTGTCCTTATGCATTGTTGGCAGCTCCACTGGGCAGTGCGTCCGCGAGCATTTTTGAAGTGGGGGTCGGCTGAAATGAAATGAAGAAAATGTAACCCCCATGTTTGGCGTGTATTTAAGCCTTTGGCAGCATTTTTTATGTGGATTTTTAATGTTATAGTAGGACTTGTTATTTAGCGCCGTCTAGCGGCGCTAATTTTTTGTAACGGGTCTTCTCTGATAAAACCCAGAAATATAGGCGGTGGGCCATGTATAGATAAGAAGCTAAAAATGCTATATAAATTCAATTCAGCGTTACGAGGACCGAATACGATGACGATGCTTTCGTTGTATGAGATGCCACAGATGTGACGCCGCGAAGCGGCGTGCAGAAAATGTGTATTTTAGGTCGTGGAAAACGAAATTGTAATATTGGACCCCGACCCGTGAGTGGAGCCAAGCCTCATGGTAACCCTTTTCCCTGGGTTACACATTATCGGTATGAATGAAAAATATTGAAATGATGTAGTTTTTCATATACATAGTAAATCATAATTAGTAAAATCACGATGGACCGGTGGCAAGTCCAGCGCTCAATAGTACATATGATAATAATAACTGTATACATATGAACCAAACCTGTAACAAACAACTAATAACAGTGCAAATGGTTTGGAAGAGCAGCAAGGGGCAGAACGACCTTTCCGCGCATAAATGGCCCCTATGGATCTGTAGGAGCCTGGGGGGAATGGCTTGGGGAGATGGTCTGGCTGGTCCTCAACTATTTGCTCTTTCGGTCCAGCAAGTCGGGGCAGCAGCTGGGCAGCTTTCCGGGTTGCCGGCCGAAGTCCGCGTCTTTGCGTTCGCGTCGCGTTTTTCGGAACTCGGCAGACTAGCTAAACATGTAGCCCCTCTTGAAAGTTAATATTTTAATAAAAGGAAAATTCATTCAAAATTAAAAGGGGTCCTGGCGAATTAATTTTCCCGTTTTCCAAATTTGTATAAGCAATTGTGAAACTTGTGTCATGCCGCGAAGCGGCGCGAATTTCCGACTTTTGGACTGTGGGGATAGCTGAATTTTGACTGCTGCAAAGGTCAATCTTGTACGATACATTGTTAACTTCCCCGCAAAAAAGTGGTGGTGGTGTCAACCACCCCATCCTTCTGAGAGGGGTGTCAGGGTCCCCCCGACCCTCCCATCGGCGACACCCCTGCATGTTACGATGAAATTGCCTCATTTTCCTTTCGGAGGCAGGTGGTGTGTCAAAGGTAAAACGAGGAAATTTTCATCCCGTAACTGACTATAGCCATTTCCACGTCGCCCAGGGGTATAGGATCTTATTCAGTTGAGAGGCTTAGCCCACCCCCCCCCCCCCCCAACACACAAACCACACACACACTTGGCTTCAGCTACCCCCAAAAACTTGGACCAGGGAATGGGTCAAATCCGGGGGAGAAATATGTGTATATTAGTGAATTTTGATGGTATCTTAGCGATTTTCCCAGCTCAGCCTCCCCCCAAACTTTTCTGGAAAGTATAGACTGTAACAGGAGCAGGGGCTCCGCTACAGGGAGGACCGGGGGGACGTGTCCCCACCAATATTTTCGGATTTTAACATACGGCTATGGGCGTTGCATGGAAAGAATCAACTTCAGAATTGCAATCCGCCTCCCCTCCCTCCCCCCTCCCCCCTCCCCCCCCACCCCCCCCCTCCCCCACCCACCCCCCCCCCCCCCCCCCCCCCCCCCCCCCTCCCCCCACACACACACACACACACACACACACACACACCACACACACACACACACACACACACACACACACACACACACACCACACACACACACACACACACACACACACTTTCGGAAGGTGGCGGCGTCCTTGAACAGGAGCGCTTTATTTTTAAAAATGTTGGCATTCGGACAGCAAGCTCAATAAACAAACATAGGTACACTCGCAAAGTCTGTCTAGCTTTTGTGGATTAGTACGTACAGGCTCGCAACCATTTTTGATGGGACGGCTGAATCCTGCCTCAACGAAACCTGTATCCAGGTCCTGCGTTGCCGTTACTCCGTTGGTATTTGACAGCGAGTAGTTCCTACATATTTAATTTCCGTTTTTATTTCTGTACACTCTTGTGTTCGTGAGATGCACCGCTTTAACCCATTTACATCATGAAGAACACAATGCAGTGCTCATTCGCTTGTGCTCTACATTTCGTCAGTGAGGTGCGCTTTGTGGGGATGAAGTGAAGCGGCGCATGTGCGGCGTGCAAGAGCACAATGGTACCCGGGTTTGACGCTGACAGGTGGGGCTGGCCCCGGCGCATTTTTGTGTATTCATCCCCCCCCCCCCTTATTAGGGGCGAACTGTGTTTCAGACAGCATTCATTGAAGGGCTGACGGGAGGGGGAAGGTGGGGGGGGGGGGGGGGTGAATTATGCTTCGGATCCATTAACTAGTTCGCTCAGCGGCGGTCCAGCATACAGCCGCTGGCCGGCATCATTGAACCAGAGAGCGACTATTGTGTCGAGATGCCCGTTGATGCAGAGTCTGCTGATCTGTATTGCTGCTGGTGCTGCTGCTGAGTCTGCTGGTCTGTATGGAGCCATCTGGTCTGTATGCGTGTTCGCGTCACAAATGTGGCGCTTTCAAATTGGACAGTGGATCTCCGAAATGCATATATTTTCATTTTAAGTCATGAAATTATATCGCACGAGAATTGTCATTTACTGGCAGTACTTTAGTTTAGAGTAAATGGAGCCAATAGAATCAGTTTGCTTAAAATAGGAAGTAGGAAGCCCGAAGCATCTGTTTGTGTCATTAACTTAATTCTCATGAAATGGTGCTTTGATACACATACACCTCTGAAGTCGCCTCAAACATGCCTCCAAAGGCGCCCTCCCATATACCTCCAAAGGTGCCCTCCGATACATATCTGAAGGCGCCTTCCTGCATACCACCAAAGGCGCCCACCGATGCACCTTTGGCACTTTGAAGGCGCCATCACACATACCTACAGGCTCCAAAGACGCCCTCCGATACATCTCCGATGGCGCTCTCCCCACATACCTTCAAAGGCGCCCTCGAATACACTTTCGGAGACGTCCTCCAATACATTTCGAAGGCGCCCTCCGATACACCTCTGAAGGCGCCATTCCACATACTTCCAAAGTCGCCACACCAATACACCTCTGAAGGCGCCCTCCCACATAGTCCAAAAGCACCCTCAGATGCATCTATCCCAAGACCGAGGGCGGCCCTCCCTCCCTCTATACATACAAAGGCGCCCTTCGCTGAATGTGAGGCCGGGCGCCTCTGGTCTCCCAGAGGGCGCCTCTGGGGCTATTTGGAGAGGGCGACATCGGAGATGTATCGGAGAGCGGCCTTCAGAGGTATGTGGGAGGGCGCCTTCAGAGGTGTATCGGAGGGCGCCTTTGGAGGCAACTGGGATGGCTCATTCAGATGTGTATCGGAGGCACCCTTGGAGGCAATGTGGGAGGGTGCTTTCAAAGGTGTATCGGAGGTCACCTTTGGAGCTATGTGAGATGGCGCCTTCAGAGGTGCATCGGAGGGCGCCTTTGGAGGTAATGCGGGATGGCGCCCTCGGAAATGTATCGGAGGGTGCCTTCGGGGGTATGTGGGAGGGCCGCATTCGGAGGTGTATCGGAGGGTGCCTTTGGATGGCAGTGGCGTCGCCACAAACTTTGAGAAGTGTGTGTGAAGGGGGGGGGCGGTAGCCAGGGGTTCGGGAGCCAGCCCCAGGGCGTATTTGAGGGGAGGGGGGGGTAAAGCTCAGGTGCCGCCCTCATCCCAGTATACCGCCTTCAGCCCAGGTACCGCCTCAGACCAGGTGCCGCCCTCAGGTCAGGTGCCGCCCTCAGACCAGATTCTGCCTTCAGGCCAGGTGCCCCTTCAACCCATTACCCGGGTACCACCCTCAGACCAGATGCCGCCTTCAAACTAGATGTCACCCTCAGACCAGGTGTCGGCTTGTCGCCTCAGACTACATGTCACCATCCGACCAGATGTCGCTCTCAGGCCCAACATGGCTCCTCTGGCCCGCGTAGTAGGGCGCCTGGAATGCCGGCAGGCGCTCTTTCTTCTACAGGGCGAGGCCTAAATAGAGCGGCCTGTAGTGGCCTAGGTGCCGTCCTCAAATGAGGTGCCGTCGCAGGTTAGTGTGCCGCCAGCCGCCCCTCAGACCATACAGGTGATGTCCTCGGACCAGGTGCCGCCTCTAAACCAGGTGCTGCCATCTGGCCAGGTGCCGCCTTCAGACAAGGTGTGACCCTCAGGTTCAGGTGGCCGCTGGGTGAAGGTGCCGCTGGGACTTCGGCAAGACCGGGGAAAAGGGCCAGGGTGATTTTGTGAAGCCGGGGAACGGGTTGGGTGGATTTCGGCTGGCCCGAGTGCAAAACTGTCTGTTTGTCATCCACTTCTTTAACTGAGGTGTTGTGCTTATCGCGAGCATTCCTCAGTTTTGCTCTATCATCATTCATAAATGGAAAAAGACATGAATGCCTCTTTATTGCCATAATTTTTATATTGTGCGTCTTTTAATTTCAATTTTGTTTTGTTTTATTTGTTCACAAATCCTGGTCAATTCCACGAATTCCACGGTTAAAAAATATTCGAGAATATCATCAAGTGAAAGAACAGTGTATTTAAGTAATTAATTTATTGTATAATTTATTTTCCTTAAAGGAAATAGTTCACCTTCGGAACATTTTTCAGAACACGATTTGTATTATATTTTGTAATACAGTTTCTTTTTTTCTTTTCAAAAATGGTCCTGCATCGCGCCAATTCAGGACAGAAGGTCGTAAATTCATTAATTTTATGGTGTGCGTTATTGGTCTGCGCAATGCTCCCTGGCAGGTGCTGGCACCTTTCAGACAGTACGGTACATCATATATGCGCCGCATTCCTTCGTCAAAAAGTCAATATCTTCGGCTGGAGAGTCTTTCAGCCAAAGAAAAGTTGCAGATAAGGATTCTCAACACGGGCTACAAAACTGCTTATTTCAGTTCAAAACCCCATGTTGAAGGTGAACTATTTCCTTAAAGGAAATAGTTCACCTTCGGAAATTTTCAGAACACGATTTTATTATATTTTGTAATACAGTTTTCTTTTTTTTCTTTCAAAAATGGTCCTTCATCGCGCCAATTCAGGACAGAAGGTCGTAAATTATTAATGTTATGGTAGTGCGTTATTGGTCTGGCGCATGCTCAGTGCTGGGGCACTCTCAGACGGTACGGTATATCATATATGCGCCGCATTCCTTCGCCAAAAAGTCAAATATCTTCGGCCGGGAGAGTCTTTTCAGCCAAGAGAAGTTGCAGATAAGGATTTTCTCAACACGGGTTACAAAACTGCTATTTCAGTTCAAAATCCCATGTTGAAGATGTGAACTATTTCCTTTAACCTTTTTGTTATTTTGCTATTTTTATAATTCACCCCGCTCAACAACACCTTTCGCTGACGGTACTGGCGGATCCAGGGGGGAGAGCACCAGGCCCCCCTGGATGCCCCCCCCCCCTGGGTGCCCCTCCTCACAGGAATCTTGGAGGGGGCATTCGATACAAGTATGCGTTCCCTGCACTGAACCTGAAAAATAATGATCTTAGGAGAAAACTTTATGAAAACGGAAGTTTTTTATTGAGTGATTGAATACAATTCAAGCAGCCCCAGTGACACTTAACCCGCGCCCCGCTGGGGGGGGGGGGGCTGCCACCCCTCCCGGATTTTCTCAATAACTTGAACACCATGATAGATATGAACGTGAAACGTTCAGTACCTTATGTTGCATCAATTCGACGTCTTCTTATCAAATTTAAATGACATTGATACAGTGTTTTGGGAGATAATGACGTTTTAATTACGTCATGTCATGCCATTTTTGGTGGAAAAACGATAAACGTTGGAAAAATCGTAAAAATAGAGTTTTTAAAGCAAATTGCAAATAAAAGCGTCAAAAGACACGAAATTACATTTGATTTAAAATGGCTATCTCGGTTTTTCAAAATTTTGGATTTCCGACCCCCAAAAATAAAAATACACTTTTTTCGGAAAAATTCAACAATTTTTTTGTTGTGTTAATTTGAAATGTGAATTTCTTAAGTTCGAATACCAAAATAAGGTGACCGGCCCAAATCCGCGGATAAAAAATGGGGGTACTTTTTTGCCACAAAATGAGGCGCCCTCATGTGGGGGTTTGGCGCTCTCTTGAGGGCTTGGTCCCCCCCCCCCCCCACTTCACGAATTTCTCAATACGCCCACGGGGCCGCCTCAGAGGAGCCCCACGAGGCCGCCTCAGAGGAGCCCCACGAGGCCGCCTGAGAGGGGCCCCGCATTTCGTAAGGGAGGGGGGCACGGGCCCGTGTGCCCCCCTCCCCTTGTGTCAGTGGCGTAGCCAAGGGGGGGGGGGCAAAGGGGCCATCTCCCCCCCCCCCCTGGAGGCCAGGCGGGCCCCTCTGGCGACCGAGCGAGGGCCCCCTGGGGCCGAAGGCCCCAGTGTTTTGGATGGTGGCAGGTGCCCGCAAAACGCCTTATGTCGCATAAAGAACGTCCACGAACAAATCTAACACGAATAAATAACAGCATTTAAGAGATGGTATTTATTTCGAGGGCCCCTCAGGCCTTCCCAGGGCCTCCAATTCCTTTCGAGGGCCCCTCAGACATTTAGAGGGCCCCTCAGGCATTTCGAGGGCCCCTCAGGCATTTAGAGGGCCCCTCAGGCCAGGCACGTAGCCAGGATTTCGTCCAGGGGGTGTGGGGGGGGGGGCGCCTCGAAAGGGCCCCTTCCCGAGCGTTAACCCTCCCCCCAAAACAAAAGGATATGAAAAACTCTACGGATTTCGGCCACTTTATTTTGTGAGGTTCAACTTTCCAGGGGCCCTCTGATCTGTCCAGGGGCCCTCTGGTCTGTCCAGGGGCCCTCCAGCCTGCTCAGGGGCCCTTCCGAGCTGGCCAGGGACTGCACTGGCTGCTTTTTCACCCTGCCGACATCCTCAGGAGCCTCTCCGACCTGCCCAGGGGTCCTTCTGTGCTGGCCAGAGGCCCATTCGACGTAATCAGGGGCCATCTGACCTGCTCAGGGACCCTTTCGGTCTGGTCAGGGGCCCCTTTGACATGCACAGGGGCCCTTTGAACTTCCCAAGGGCCCTCTGGTCTGCCCAGGAGCCCTCCAGCCTTCTAAGAGGCCCTTCCAACCTGGCAAGAGACTGCGCTTTCTGTTTTGTCGCCTTGTCAACATGCTCAGAGGGCCCTTCGACCTGCCCTGGGCCCCTCCGTGCTGACTAGGAGCCCATTCGGCATGTTCAGGGGCCCTTTTGGTCTGGTCAGGGGCCCCTCTGACATGCACAGGGGCCCTTTTAACTTCCCAGAGGCCCTCTGGTGCTGGTCTGTCCAGGGGCCCTCCAGCCTGTTCCAGCCTGGCTCGGTGCTCATTCGACGTGTTCAGGGGCCCTTTGACCCGCTCAGGGGCCCTTTCGGCTTGTCCAGGGGCCCTTCTGACATGTACAGGGCTCTGCTGAACGTCCAAGGGCCCTCTGGTCTTTCAGAAAGGGCCCTGGTGCCCCTAAAGAACCTCTGAAATGCTCTAAACTCTTAAAGACCACGCTTCGCGTAGTCCATGAGCGTGGTCTCGTCGGCCCTTTTCGGTGCGCTGCGCGCTGCGCGCCCGAAAAGGGCCCGCCGGGCCTCCAGGGCGGGGGGCGGGTAGCCTCCCCCCGCCCCCCCCCCCCCCCCTTGGCTACGTGCCTGCCTCAGGCCTACCGAGTTAATGTTATCGACTTTTAAGCGTTGGTTACAAAATGATCTGTCCGACTTCCTATTTCCCTAAATATGGCAGCATTTGGTAGCATAGCCAACGAGCTACAATAACAGCGCAAGCCCTCATGTGGATGCGCGTGAAGTTATTGTGACGTTAGGACAAAATGTATTGGGGTCTGGACGTTTGGAAGAAGACGTTTGGGATGGGTGGTGGTGGTGGGGGGGGGGGGGGCACGGAAGTTTTTTAGGGGGATTCCCAAAGTCTCACATTTCTGAAAACTCATCAGATTTTGCTTGCTTATGCATTGATAGCTGATTTAAAACAAACTTTCCTTAGATGAAGTTGCTTAGATTTTCTTATCAGGAAATGTGTACATTTTGTGCTGATTTCAGGCGGTTTGACGGCTGCTATGGCCCCCTTTCCCCTGGATCTGCCAAGTTTTTTTAGGGGTGGGGGAATCCCAAAAAGTCTCACACATTTTTGAAAACTCATCGGAGTTCGCTTGCTTATGCATTGATAGCTGATTTAAAACAAACTTCCTTAGATAAAGTTGCATAGATTTTCTTATCAGGAAATGTGTACATTTTGCGCTGATTTCAGGCGGTTTGATGGGTTTGATGGGATATCAATTTTTACCCCCAAACTCGAACCCTAGATCCGCCAGTGTGTGGGCCCCCAATTGGCTACGAGGGCCCCTCTGATCCCGTTTGCCCCCCCCCCCCCTGGCCGAAATCCTGGCTACGCTCCTGCCTTGTGTGCGCCTCTGGATATTTCGTTTGGGGGGGGGGCAATTGCCCATTTTGCCCAACCGTAGATCCGCCACTGCCCCCCCCCCCCCCCCCTGGATCCGCCAGTGAGAGTGTGTCGAACAAAATGAATAAGTTCGCGGATCTCATGTTTATACGAGCAAATATTCTCTGTCGTTTCCTTTGGGTACTCACCACAAAGGACAGGTGTGCACTGAACGATGGTTCGTCGGGCCACGCACTCGTTTTCACACGCGTTTATTCCATCCGCCAGCGTGGGATCCCCCGACGGGAGGTGCCCGCCGGACGCGTTCGTACGAAGTGGGCGGGACTTCGGTTTGGCGCGCGGCGCACGCGGCGCTCACGGCGCAGCAGAAATCAAAGCAGTTGCCGCTCGGCCGTCGTTGGTGGTGGGTGCGCCGCTCGCCTTTAGTGTGTGGAAGGATGGTGTAAATTGAGGTGTTATTGCAATATGGGCCTACCATCGAGTTGAATTTGAGACAAGCTGTGTCGAAAAAGCTAGTGTGCCGACGGGAACACTGAAATTCAGCTCAAGGTCAGTAGTGCGCCACATAAGCTTCCCTGTCTCGAACTACCACGTGTTAATATCAAAACAAATATGCAGACGCAATAGTTTCTTTATTGCATTGTGTCTTGATTTGACTCAAATGTTTCTACGAGTATGTCTGTTATTGTATTGATACAATTCTTGTTCTTCTAATAGTCCACTTCGAAACCACCATACGACCATAGGTACTTGTGTCGTCGCACTCGCAAGTCGCACCCGATGCTGTTTCGTAGCTTCTGTTGTTTTATTTTTTTTCTCCTCGCTTTGAAGATCATTGGCCATGAGGCGGTTGTCTGGAATTTTGTTTGAAATGTTGACGTTCTTAACTTGAATCTATTTCTTTTGAAACTTTCTATTTAATGTCGGTTTCAGTTTGGTTTATGTTTACAGTTTACCGGTTATATAATCTGGGTTCTGAGCACTTCCCTGATTTTTATGGTGACATTTTCACCGCACTAACTATGGTAATAGGGGCCAAGTTTTATTAGTCACAACACAAGTATGGGAACACGATGTCAATTATAGGGATTGTAACGCTTCACGTGCCCAAATTGGGAGTTTTCTGGCCCTGATTCGTTACTCAAGGACCAACGATTTCCAATCCAATTTCCTGTATTCTTGCTTCAATTGAACTAACTGCATTCCCAAATGCAGTTAAAGTTAAATATATTTTTTTTCCAGGGATGCAGCCAGGGGGAGGGAGGGAGGGGAGGGAGGGAGGGAGGGAGGGAGGGAGGGAGGGAGGGAGGGAGGGAGGGAGGGAGGGAGGGAGGGAGGGAGGGAGGGAGGGAGGGAGGGAGGGAGGGAGGGAGGGAGGGAGGGAGGGAGGGAGGGAGGAGGGAGGGAGGGAGGGAGGGAGGGAGGGAGGGAGGGAGGGAGGGAGGGAGGGAGGGAGGGAGGGAGGGAGGGAGGGAGGGGGCACAGGGGGCACGCCCCCCCCCCCCCCACTTTCGTCCCTCAGCCCATATGGAAGCGGCGGAGCGGTCGAGGGGCCCAAAACGGCCCGGCTTACCAGGCCCCGCGCCGTGCCGGTGCTCGGCGCCACCTTCGCCGTGCCGGGAGGGGGGGGGGGGGGGGGGGGCGTTTCGACACCTCCTCTAACTCGGCTTCTATAGAACGCAGGCAAAACCGGAAACACCGTTCGAAAGCTCGTCAAAATGCATTTTGAAACTATTTCAGGCATTTTTTTCTCCTCAGGTCAATATTGAGGTTACCAAAGGTCATCAAGGGTCAATTTTTGTTTTCCAGTTTTAGGACTTCGCTCCAGAAAATCCCAAATATCACAGGAACTATGATAGTTAGGAACAAACGTAAAAAGCAATGGAAAGCTATTGAACAATGCAATCGCTAAGGTGTGCTAAGGTCAATAGTTTGGGGTCCAGAGCTCATCAAATGTCAAAAAGGCTATTTTTTAGCAAAACAGTTTTCACAGATATATTTTTACCAAATACAGATACGGCAATAATTTGGACGCCATCGTGTTTGTATTGTTAAGGCGCTTCGAGTCATATTCATGATGACCAGGTTAGGTCAACTTAAAAAATCGACCTCAGGTCAAGGTCAAATGGTGACCCAATTAGGTCATGTTGCACATTAGGAGACGTGCCTTGACGAGACAAACACATGGGTGCCAGTTTCACGTATCTATCTTGATTTTGTCGAGAGTTCTGGACAAACAAGTGTTGCTGACCTCGGATGACCTCAGCTGACCCTGTAGGGGTCACTGAACCAAAATGGCTCCCGGGTCTTCAATAATGGCCTATGTATGATAACTTAATCCAGAAGCAGGATAGGAAACATTTTAATATTTCCACATTGACTTATAATGGGGAGGTCACGAAATTGACCCGACCTTGGGTCACCGATATAGAAAATCCGAGATAAACGAATTGTAGGTACCATTGCCTTATTAAATCCTGTAAGTACGAAATCGATCGGCCAAAAACTGTGGCTGTGGTACGACCGCACACTTTTTTTGGAGGTGGGGTCACGTGACCTGGCCTAGTGACCTGACCTGAGATGACCCGTGGTCAATTTTTTATATACAATATGTGAGTAATTGATGCCTGAACAGCTGCGCCAAAAACGGCAGCGCTGTGCGCCGCCGTGCAGCTCCGCTGTTTTTTTTTGTTATTCTCGAAAAACCTTGGGGGGGGGCGTCTAAACCCCCCCCCCCCCCCGGCACGGTGCGGGTTAAGAGAGTCCTGGTTCGGACTTAGGGGCCCCCAGTCGGCCCGAGGGAGCCCTCGGTCGGCCTGGGGGTGCTCTTGGTCGGCCTAAGAGGCTTCAGAGGGCCCCGGTCGGCCTGATGGGCCCTGTCGGCCTAAGGGTCTCAGCCGGCCAAAGAGGGCCCCCAGTATACCTCACTGAGGGCCCTTGGTCGTCTTGAGGGGCCCTAGGTTGGTTGTACTGAGGGGCCCTCGGTTGGCTTGTGGGGCCAGGACGGCCTAATGGCCCCCAGGTCTGCCTAATGCTCTTAATTAGCCTGAGGGCCGGTCGGCCTAAGGGGCCCTCCGCCGGCATAAGAGGGCCCTAGGTCGTCTTGAGGGGCCCTAGGTTGGTCGGCCTAAGGGGTCCTTGGTCGGCCTAAGAGGCCCTTGGTTGATATATGGGGTCCTCAGTCGACCTGAGGGAGCCCTCAGTCGGCCTGTGGGGCCCTTGCTAGGCTTAAAAGGGTCCCCGGTCGGCCTAAGATGGTCATAAGTCGTCCTGATGGGGCACTTGGTTAGTCGGCCTGAGGGGCCCTCGGTCGGTCTGTGGGGGCCCGGTCGGTCTAAGGGAGGACCTTGGTTGGCCTGAGCCGGGGGGGGGGGGGGGGGCAGTGCAACTTTGATCTCGTCTTGAGAGAAACCCAACCCCTTATGCATGGGTGGAGAATCATATAGGACAGCCTCGGCCGCGGCCGGGGCACTTAAAAGTTGCCCCTGCGGGGCCGGATGAACTTTTTGGGAGACCTTTTTGCAAGCCTTAGTTTTTATTTAAAAAGAATACAGAAACGCAAATATAATCCCAGAATAACAATGCATACGACTATCTGATACAAATATGGGTAAAATTGCTCTTTCGGTGCGCTTTCGAAATGGGGGGGGGGGGGGGAGTCAAGGGAGGCTGCGCCGTGCCAACTTTGTCTTGGTGAGCACCTCGGGCAGGTCAGAAAACTTCTGTTTTCGAGGGAGGCACAGTTTTGAGGTCGTTATCTCCGGTCTAGGAGGCATCATTTCCAATCCAAAGGGGTGCCGCCGGCACCCACGACTCGAGGGGCGCCACCTGCACTCGAGAGTGGCGCCTTCAGTGTCCAGACGCCCAGGAGAGGCTCCCTCAATCGTGATGACCCCTACCCCCACATGTCCATGAAGTTAGCGACGGATTCGGATACGAATTCAGCGTCGAGTAGCGATTCACTTCAAAATGTGGTGACGGGTCGATTGAGGCACGCTGATCACGAAAAGGATATTCATTTTGACATTCAATGTCATCTTCAAGGTCATTTTCAAGGTCAAAGTACGTTTCGAGCCCCGGCTCAAAACGACCTGAAGTTACTGTCCGATCACCAAAATAATGGTCTTATTCGAATAATCGATTCCTCGGGTCAACTATCCGCAGCCTTCGCCACCTCCTCGTGGCAAATGACTTTGACCCTCATTTTACAAGGTCAAAGGACGGGGCTCAACACGACCAGAAGTTATTATCCGATCGAGAAAAAAAAATAATGATCTCATTCGATTCCTTGGGTCAATATGACCTTGACCATCAATTTCAAGGTCAATGGCGGTCGGACAATAAGTTCGGGTCGTTTTGAGCCGCCCGAAGCCGTTTTGACCTTGCAAATGAGGGTCAAGGTCATTTGCCACGACTGAGTTTGCGAAGAAACCCGAGGAATCGAATGCTACCGTTACTTTTGCGATCGGGCAATCACTTTGGGTCATTTTGAGCAGCACCGTCCTTTGGCCTTGAAAATGAGCCCATTTGACCCTGAAAATGAGGGTCAATATCATTTAACACGAGTGAGGTTGCGAAAATGGAGGCTAGATATTGACCCGAGGAATCGAATGAGATCATTGTTTTTGCGATCGGACAATAACTTCGGGTTGTTTTGAGCCGCCCCGTCATTTGACCTTGAACATGAGGGTCAAGGTCATTTGCCACAAGTGAGGTTGCGATGGCTGCGGCTAGATATTGACCAGAGGAATCAAATGAGGCCATTATTTTGGCGATCGGACACCAACTTCGATTTTTTTTTAGGCACCCTGTCCTTTGACCTTGAAGATGATTTTGAAGATGAAATTTAAAGACAAAATGAATGACATTTTATTGATCAGTGTGGCCCAATTGACATGTTCTCACATTTTGAAACGAATCGCTACTCGACGCTGAATTATAATCTGAATCCGTCACTAACTTCACGGACATCCCCCCGCCACGTGCCCCTTAGGTCCCTTCGTTGCGCCCTTGTCCTTGGGCCTCGGCCGGGGCAACTTTGAAGAAGAAAAAATCCACCCATGCCCCTATGCAAGATTTCCTATCATATTTGGGCTCTTCTCGCCTTGGCGAACCTTTTGCCGTCAACAATTTTCCTCACCAAGCAAAAGGAAATATTTTAGAGAGAAAACATGGCCGAAATGTGAGGGCCGAGGGGGCCCATGACCCCCTGCCCTGGCCCCTGTTCCTACGCCTATGTTAAGGTACCTCTATTAGGTACTTGAGTAATTTTCTTAGCAAGGTTTTTTCAGAGCTTCAGCGTGTTTCTTTGCATTATTTGATACCCAGTGGTCAGTAAAGCTGAGCCAGCCACGATATATTATTCAAATCGGAGGTGGCGAGGCGCTTCTACGAAATATGAAACATATCGTCCTTATTTTTACCAAACGCCAAACCGGGTCTGACCAGAAGTGATTTCCTTGAATAGCGAATTACGGTCGCTTTACATTAACAACATTAACATTAACTAGAATCCTGTAAATGTTCTATCCTTGTATTATTTTATATTGTAATAATGACTTAATTTCCGTTAATAATCTCAAGCAAAACCAGCTCGTCAATTAGTCGTTTCGGTTCGCGAGCTAGTTGGCTGCAGCAGCGTGGTTCGCGAGCTTTGGCTGCAGCTGCGTGTCAGCGAAACCATACTAGGAAGCCCTAAAACTACCTGCCACCTTGACCGGAAAGCCTGCCTTACATTCAGTCACACAGCGAGCAATGCTGCCATTTACTCTGGGAGTCTGGTCTACTTACTTGTGGCGTCCCGTGGCGCTGCCCTGTTGTGGTCACGCTCCCAAAGCATCCCAGACCTGCGCCCTGCTTATTTGCACATAGCTTGGAAAACACGTGCTGATGGGCCATTTTCGATTTTCAAATGAGTTGCGAAGTGTTCACACGCGATTATCTCTTCCTGGGGCTGCGATTATCGTTTCCGGCGCTGTGATTATATCCGTATGTGTATTACCACGATCTATGCTATGTGAACAATACGTGGAGCTCTGTCTACTCTGCTGAAATTCCCACCCCTGTGAAAACCAACGTGCGTTTTGAAGATGGCATATTGCCATATGGTGCTGTTTTGGCTTGAGGCATATTCTACTCGCAGGCATATTCTACTCGCATTACACCCCAAGGATGTGTGAAACTTTGGGAAAGTGGAATACCATGGTAATGGGATTAGCTCAGAAGATACCCGGTTTATCCTTTTAATTATGTCCGATGGTTGGTCAACCTGCCTGGTCGAGGCAGCAGCGGTCGACTCCGGTCGGCCTACCCTGACCGTTCCGCGGCCTCTGAGCGGCGCAATAATTACTGGACGCTGACATCTGTATGTACTTCGTCGGCTTCCTAAGACGTGCAGTGGCGGATCCAGAGGGGAGGGGGCATGTCCCCTGAGCCTCAAAGGGGCCCAATAGCCTGAGGGGGCCCCATAGCCAATCGAAGTGACTCGACACCAATTCCACTCCGTTTTCAAACAACTCGCAAGTAAATTTGCCCACTCTGACCTCCAAAGGGCCCAGTCGGACTTCTAGAGGGCCCACTCTGACCTCCAGAGGGCCCATTCTGTATTGCATATGGCCAATTCTGGTTTGTAGAGGCCCATTTTGGCATGTGAAAGGCATATTTTGAACTAAAAGGGTCTATCCTGGCCTACATTTGTCTTCAAGGTCAAAAGGGCCCAAGGCTTGAGGGGCCTACCAAGGCCTGGGGGCCCACTTTGCTACGTGGCCCCCTCCTTGACCGAATCCTGGATCCGCCACTGAAGATGTGTGCTGCCTGCAGTGTCCTAGCATTGGGAAATTTGGGTTGAAAACAACACCCTATGGATACTATTTTTCCACTCTTTTTCCTTAGTTTTACTGTTAATTTTGCACTCCTTATTTGAAAATGTATTGGATAATGGAACACGGATACTTATTTATGGATGTAATGATGGGGACAGCCTGTGTAGGGAAAGACAGGTAAGAATTGGCATAGGTACATACCTAATAACTAATTCTGGTGAGCGGGTAATTTGATATTGATAAAGCTGAGTATGGTTTTTTTTAATTTTCCAGTCTTTATGCTTATTATTAGCCAGAATTTTCCACTCCGCACCCCAGCTCCAAAGCAATCCTAGGACCCTGGGCCTGGCTGGCTGTGTCAGCCGTATATGCTCCCCCTCTCCCTACACCTACGGCCGTCCGTGCGCACCTCTCGATTCGGCTGCAAGCAACTTAAGCTGTAACTCTTCGATACACAGCTTCTGGTGCACAATGTTGCACAAGCCAAACCATGTCAAATAATTTACATCGCAAAATGAAGGACGGGTCAATTAACCAATTTATTTTTACTTCATTGACACGTATTTTCTTTGGTTACTCATTTGTTCAAACATTGTTGTTATGCAGTCCGTGGTTGCTCAATGCCCATGCACACGATTGTGGAGTAGTCTTGTCCCCTGTCGGCTCCAGGTTCGCTCGTTGCCGTCTCATTTCGATCGATCTATTTCCTGACCAGTGACACCCCAACTTGACTCGGTGGTGTCTTTCGTCTCCTTGTCCGTTACAGATGCGGCCAGCGCCGGCTGCCCTGCTCTGTCTGCTGTGGTGCACCGTAGGCATCACCACCACTGCCGCCGACCCCGCCGGCGACCCCGCCGGCGACCCCGCTGCCGGCCCGGCTGCCGGCTGGCAGGGGAGCGACGCTGACGGAGAGGGCAACTTCCTCGTCAGCCCGGACGCCCAGGCCGACTTCGTGGTGCCGGCCGGGTTCGAGGTCCGCGATCTGACGCGCGAGGCGCACCGCATCCCCGGAGACCCTCCGTGAGTACATAGCACAAAGTGCCTACTATCCAGCCTACTATCCAGCCTACTATCCAGCCTACTATCCAGCCAGGGCTGAATTACCTGTGTACGGTGTTTACGGAATTACCTGAATAAGATGTTAGAATACAGTAGCTACCCTGTTACCCAGCACTGGATCCCCAGTACACAGCGCCAATATTGAGTACTGCGGATTCATTACATAGTATTGAATGAGGGTGTTGGTTGAGTACTGGACAGTGTCCCAAATTCTATTTTTGCTTGGGTGTCGTTTGTGCTTGGGGAAAATTTGAGCCAAAGAAGGCCATGAGCGTGGACAATTATGTAGAAAATGGTACAATCTTGATTTCTGTGTTGAATATGAAAAGCAGTAGTTTTCGTTGAAATCATGTATTTTTAGTCAATATTTATCTCAGAATCAATATAAAAATTCATAATTTGGGAGTGGAGAATTCACTCCTAAAATGGGGAGTAAGAGTGGAAAATTATTCACATTTAGGTGTCATTTCCCACCCAAATCGACACATTTGGGGACACTGGTACCGGATACCATGGTACCCGGTTCGGACTGCAAGTACTGATTTTCCAACACCCAGTTCAGAATATCAAGTGTCATGTTAAGGGGAATGTTTCACCTTTCTATTGATTTTGAACCGAGATAACCATTATCTTTGGCCGTTATTGAAATGTTGAAAATACTAAGGTCATTTTTTCCAAAACTTAGCCGTTTTTAAACATTTAAATGTATAGTTTTCAAAACGGGTGCTAGCGCCGCCGCTGATTGGCTGACAGCGACTTTTTCAGCCAATCCCACTTTCTCAGCCAATCAGCGGCGGTCTACAGCTCAATAATGACGTCATCATCCCTAATTTAAAAACTTAATTTGTATAAAGTTAAGTGACTTTTCGAAAGGAAAAAAATCACCATCGTTTTCAGCAGCACTTGCTTCATATTTTCGACTACAACCAGCGTATATTTGACAACTTTCAGAAAGGTGAACCATTCCCTTTAATAAGCACGTCGTGACGAATTCGAAATTCCTATCACCGGTCAAAATGTCAAACGAGCCGAACATTGGGTACGAATTCCTTTCCGACTGCTAGCTGTCATACGTCAGGCTGTTCATAAACAATGGATTTCCCAGCGTTGTAATTTACCCTCGCTACCACTCGGTGAGACAATCTGACTCATGCCTCTGATTCGAGACGAGGCTAATGATAGCCTTATCGGTATGTTGCTGCGCCTTGTAAGAGTCACGTCTGAAAACCAAACAACACTGAAAACTAGAATGTTTCCCTTTGGGAATATTAGGGTCTTGCACGAAAATCACCACCCAGTTTTTTCCCCCGATAGGCTCCCTTTTCCGCCGATATTGTTCCAATGTGCTCGCAATATACACATATAGGGAGCCTATCGGGGGAAGAAACGGGGGGGGGGGGTGATTTTGGTACAATACCCCTAATATTCCTAAAATTATCTAGTTTTCAGTGAAAAAACGAAGGGATATGAAGGTCACATGATACGTTCTTCGACATCCCGCATTTAACGACCTAGTCGAAGGTAGTTAGTCGGTTGTGGCGTGGTCATCGAATCATTTAAATGACCTATCAATCTCTTCAAACAAACACGTTCAGTTGCTTTGTAACATATTACCATCGCGAACCAAACATCCCTTCGATCTCTCCTTTCTTCGCCATTCACTCGCCCATATCCACTCATCCTGACCCGTGTGTGCTGATCTGGGCGGTCCAATCTCATGCGATACCCCCGCGATACCCCTGCGATACCCCGCGATACCCTCGTGATACCCCGCGATACCCCCGCGATACCCCGCGATACCCCCCGTGATACCCCCGCGATACCCCGCGATACCCCCGCGATACCCCCGCGATACCCCGCGATACCCCCGCGATACCCCGTGATACCCCCACGATACCCCCGCGATACCCCCGCGATATCCCTGCGATATCCCCGCGATATCCCCGCCATATCCCGCGATACCCCCGCGATACCCCCGCGATACCCCCGCGATACCCCCGCGATACCCCCGCGATACCCCCGCGATATCCCCGCGATATCCCCGCCATACCCCGCGATACCCCCTCCCCCACACACTCCTGCAAGCGTCGCCACCTCGCCACGCCACGCCACGCCACGCCACGCCACGCCACGCCACGCCACGCCACGCCACGCCACGCCACGCCACGCCGCCTCCAATAGCTGTCAGGCTGCGCCCGGTGGTCCTTCTGCCGGCACCGGCCCCGTACTGTGCGTGTGGCAGTGATTAGACGTCGTTCTCAACACTTGTCTCCACGTGCCGACACCGACGCCGGATCGTCGACATCGACACGTCGGTCAGGGATGACAGGAGTGGGACGCGGGGTGGTGACATGCTGACAACTTTGTGTCAGAACTTTGAGAAGTTGTCACGCTCCTGTCACGGAGACTGTCGGATATGATATTTTGATCATGGGTTCGCGGAGTGGCGATCAAGGACGTTTCCGAAGTCGAAAATTAATAATGTGTGGCGTTTCAGCATTAGCTCAAATATTTTGATATCATGGTGGCATATATTTTTACTTCATGTTTTCTTTATTTGGGACGGTGAGGGGGCGTACCGACCGTTGGCGGGTGCGCGGCTGCTGTGGCCGTAACCTGACCGCATGGCAAACAGGCACGGGACGGCTGTGTAGTGTGTACACTGTACACTGTACACGCGCGGCGAGCGGCGCTGAAACAGGCACCACCCGCCTGCTCATACCCGCCTGCCCATACCCGCCTGCTCATACCCGCCTGCCTATACCCGCCTGCCCATACCCGCCTGCTCATACCCGCTAGCCCATACCCGCCTGCCCATACCCGCCTGCTCATACCCGCCTGCTCATACCCGCCTGCCCGTACCCGCCTACCCATACCCGCCTGCCGATACCCGCCTGCCCATACCCGCCTGCCCATACCCGCCTGCTCATACCCGCCTGCTCATACCCGCCTGCCCATGCCCGCCTGCTCATACCCGCCTGATCATACCCGCCTGCCCATACCCGACTGCTCATACCCGCCTGCTCATACCCGCCTGCCCATACCCGCCTGCTCATACCCGCCTGCACATACCCGCCTGCCCATACCCGCCTGCCCATACCCGCCCCCTATACCCGCCTGCCCTTCTGCCTATACCCGCCTTTCCATGGCGGCCTTGCCCATCCCGCCTTCCTATATTCGCCTGCCAGCCGCCGACCCCTTCATCCGTCCGTATGTCTGGCATAATATTATAAGTTGATCCGTCGTCTTGCTCTTCCTCGTCTTCGCCGACTGCCTTTCGCAGATAGAGAGGATACCCAGCGAGACACAGCAACAAGCACAACAGGCTTGGTGCCAGGCATATAAACTGTGACTAGCTAACACGCCAGTGTTTATTGTTTTCAACTTTTCATTTATTTTTGTGTGCAATCTAGTTAAAACGCCTTCGTTTGGTACTAGGACTCATGTCGAGTGAATTCGTTCGCTGAAGTCTGGGATCTGCAGATAATCCTCCACCGTCTGGTTTACCAGCTATCACGTGGCCACGTATCGCCGGTCTGGTACTTCCCCCGTCGTCTTCTCATCGTCTAACAACACCTGACGAGAGACGATGGAATCCCGATTCCCGAGGGGCCGCCACGCCACGCCGCCGTAAGGATTGAAAATCGATGAGCGGAGAGAGAGTGAGGGAGCGGGGAGAGGGAGGGAGCCAGGGTAGGTCTGCTGCAGCCTCTCGTAGTTCCGTCGGCCGGCCGAGTCGGGCGCGCCTAGAGGATCGATTAGCTGTCCCGGGCGGTCGCGTCCCGCCGGTCCGACCGACTGACCTCTCAAGGTCACCAATGGCCAGCTGACTCGGTCAGCCCCGGGGCGGTGGCGTGAGTTGTCCTCAGCTGGCCTCTAGATCGATGTGCGACTGTACGACTGTTGGAGCGTAGGGCAGTTATACTGCATGGCGTGGAATTTCTCAGCAATGGATTGGGACAGCGCATTTTCTGCAAGGGATTGGGACAGCCATTGCTTGGAACCTTCACTGGAGCTGATTGATATTGGAGGGTCATTTAGGGGCCCTGAATGGTGGCTGATTATTTGTCAGTGGTCGCTGGTCAGTCATCCAGGCAGTGAAGAATAGCTCTGCCCAGCTCTATCTGGAAGACCGATAGCTGACTCCGCCAAAGTAAACACCACATTCCACAGTCAGTTTTCAGAATATTTGGGACGATGTAGCCGAAAACTATCAATGTGTTTGTGTTTAATTAGATGTGTTTAATTGTAACGGGGTTGGGTTGCATATCATAAATCGTAACTTGAAAAATGAAGGCTGCTTTTCGTTTCATTATGAGCACCACACTCGAACGCTGTTTTGTTTTGTCAGTGTTATGTAGAGCTCACTAACCGATCGTTAACATTGGCTTCAAGCTACTACGCCACTTGCTATCGGACAGCCTTAGCATGATTTCACCCTCGTTTCCTAGCTCTCTTTATTTTGTTAGATTGAGGTGCTTCGGCCTATTCGGACCATTGCTCACCGCCAGTCTTTCAACTGACCAGGACAGAAAACTATCAACACTCATAAATATTTGAACCAGATTAGAACGTCGAATATGTCAACAGCTGCACCTCCTATCCTCTTCCTGTCAATTTCTGGGACCGCGTTTTACGTATGTCCGGCCTTCAGTGTTGCCGGTATGTCCGGTTCGCTCTGCTGCCAGATGGGTGACGGTCCGGGCTGCCAACTCTCGTCACCACGTCAGTGGCGGACCGCGGGTGTCGCGTGCTGCCAAACCGCGGACCGCGGACCGCGGACCGCGGACCGACCCGACGGCCGTGCTATGGTGGACGTGGTGACGACGGGACGGAAATGGGACAGGAGTGTTGTCGGGGCTTTGATGGAGTCAAAACAAGAGCGGGGCACGAGTGTTGCCAGGGGCTCCGGCGGAGCTAAGATGGGAGAGTGGGATAAGGATTTCGGCGGCCTTAACAATAGAACAGTGGAAATGCTTTCAGTCGATCACGATTCATTATTATTACGATATCTATCTCAATCCAGTTCATAATCTATTGAATATTGATATCGCGGAATCCAATCACAACTAAATTCCCTTTCATACCTACAAAAAAAAACACAACCCCACAGAAACGTGACGTGAGCCCTGTCGTCTTCCATATTTACCAAAAAAAACGAGTCTGGTGTTCTCCAGTGACAGTGGAAAAAGCGGACACCTGAATCAAATTCTATCAACCCTCGCCCTGAACCCCTCCCTGGCGGTCGCGGGGCGGGCGTGACGCTATGTGACATTTCGTGACTCCCCGTGACGCTCAGTGATGCTCCATGTCGTTACGATACGGCCCGTGATGCCCTGTGACGCCCTGTGACGGCCTGATTCACGACCATTGGTCGCGGGCAGGTGTGCGGGGCGCCGATGTGGCCGCCGTTTTTATCAGCAGACAATGGGGCCATTCAGGCGGGCACATCACTCTGTCGTCTGGGGGTCAGACAGACGAGAGGCATCCCCAACAGTCAACAGTCAGATGAGCGGGTCTCTGTCCAACGGTCCGACAAAAGGCGTTCCCGTCGGTCAGATGTGTGGGTCCCCTGTCCAGTGGTCTGGTTAGGCGACAGTGACTGATGTGACTGGTACGGTGATGTATGCATCTGGTTCGCCACAGGCAGAAGATGGACCCTTGTGATGGATAGGCCGATACTGGTTATTTATTCGGTAAAAGACGGGGCATTATCTTGTTAGATGGTGCTCCACAGGCATATTGAGATGTACTCGTCGGTTGAGTTGGAATTTAAGTATCTTCTCCCGATCTCACTTGAACCTTCTGACCTTTCTCGTCCTGATAAATCTGACGTTTCTCGAGCGGAGGACTCGTCGATCACGATTTGCTCTCATCTCCTTCTACAATTCACAATTACACTGAAACCGGCCATCGATGAATCGTTTCAGATGAGTGGGTCACAGGCAGATCTGCATTTGGCGTTCGCTGACGAGCTGATTCAGATGGAGGCAGATGACCTGTTTTAGACGACGCTCGACGTTCAACTCGCACGGCGGGCCCAACACTCCTCACCACCACGGATGATTCCCTGGTCTACCTCCGTTGCTGGGGAGACCACCACGGATGATTCCCTGGTCTACCTCCGTTGCTGGGAGATCACCACGGATGATTCCCTGGTCTACCTCCGTTGCTGGGAGATCACCACGGATGATTCCCTGGTCTACCTCCGTTGCTGGGGAGACCACCACGGATGATTCCCTGGTCTACCTCCGTTGCTGGGAGACCACCACGGATGATTCCCTGGTCTACCTCCGTTGCTGGGGAGACCACCACGGATGATTCCCTGGTCTACCTCCGTTGCTGGGAGATCACCACGGATGATTCCCTGGTCTACCTCCGTTGCTGGGAGACCACCACGGATGATTCCCTGGTCTACCTCCGTTGGAGACCACCACGGATGATTCCCTGTCTACCTCCGTTGCTGGGAGACCACCACGGATGATTCCCCGGTCTACCTCCGTTGCTGGGGAGACCACCACGGATGATTCCCTGTCTACCTCCGTTGCTGGGGAGACCACCACCGATGATTCCCCGGTCTACCTCCGTTGCTGGGAGATCACCACGGATGATTCCCTGGTCTACCTCCGTTGCTGGGGAGACCACCACGGATGATTCCCTGGTCTACCTCCGTTGCTGGGAGATCACCACGGATGATTCCCTGGTCTACCTCCGTTGCTGGGAGACCACCACGGATGATTCCCTGGTCTACCTCCGTTGCTGGGAGATCACCACGGATGATTCCCTGTCTACCTCCGTTGCTGGGAGACCACCACGGATGATTCCCTGGTCTACCTCCGTTGCTGGGGAGACCACCACCGATGATTCCCCGGTCTACCTCCGTTGCTGGGAGATCACCACGGATGATTCCCTGGTCTACCTCCGTTGCTGGGGAGACCACCACGGATGATTCCCTGGTCTACCTCCGTTGCTGGGAGATCACCACGGATGATTCCCTGGTCTACCTCCGTTGCTGGGAGATCACCACGGATGATTCCCTGGTCTACCTCCGTTGCTGGGAGATCACCACGGATGATTCCCTGTCTACCTCCGTTGCTGGGGAGACCACCACGGATGATTCCCTGGTCTACCTCCGTTGGAGACCACCACGGATGATTCCCTGTCTACCTCCGTTGCTGGGAGACCACCACGGATGATTCCCTGGTATACCTCCGTTGCTGGGAGATCACCACGGATGATTCCCTGTCTACCTCCGTTGCTGGGGAGACCACCACGGATGATTCCCTGGTCTACCTCCGTTGGAGACCACCACGGATGATTCCCTGTCTACCTCCGTTGCTGGGAGACCACCACGGATGATTCCCTGGTATACCTCCGTTGCTGGGAGATCACCACGGATGATTCCCTGGTCTACCTCCGTTGCTGGGAGATCACCACGGATGATTCCCTGGTCTACCTCCGTTGCTGGGAGACCACCACGGATGATTCCCTGGTCTACCTCCGTTGCTGGGAGACCACCACCGATGATTCCATGGTCTACCTCCGTTGGAGACCACCACGGATGATTCCCTGTCTACCTCCGTTGCTGGGGAGACCACCACGGATGATTCCCTGTCTACCTCCGTTGCTGGGGAGACCACCACGGATGATTCCCTGGTCTACCTCCGTCGCTGGGGAGACCACCACGGATGATTCCCTGGTCTACCTCCGTTGCTGGGAGACCACCACGGATGATTCCCTGGTCTACCTCCGTTGCTGGGAGATCACCACGGATGATTCCCTGTCTACCTCCGTTGCTGGGGAGACCACCACGGATGATTCCCTGGTCTACCTCCGTTGGAGACCACCACGGATGATTCCCTGTCTACCTCCGTTGCTGGGGAGACCACCACGGATGATTCCCTGGTCTACCTCCGTTGCTGGGGAGACCACCACGGATGATTCCCTGGTCTACCTCCGTTGCTGGGAGACCACCACCGATGATTCCATGGTCTACCTCCGTTGGAGACCACCACGGATGATTCCCTGTCTACCTCCGTTGCTGGGGAGACCACCACGGATGATTCCCTGTCTACCTCCGTTGCTGGGGAGACCACCACGGATGATTCCCTGGTCTACCTCCGTCGCTGGGGAGACCACCACGGATGATTCCCCGGTCTACCTCCGTTGCTGGGGAGACCACCACGGATGATTCCCTGGTCTACCTCCGTTGCTGGGAGACCACCACGGATGATTCCCTGGTCTACCTCCGTTGCTGGGGAGACCACCACGGATGATTCCCTGGTCTACCTCCGTCGCTGGGGAGACGTGGGGCTTGGGCCCATCACGGGACGAGCATTTACATCACGGACACTTCGTCAGCTCTGCTCTGTGACGCGTCCCGTCTGTCTCGTGTGTTCTGGCGTTCTGGTTCGAGTCGAACAGCTGTCCTCAATCCCATACTGCGGGACGCCGCTTTATGTTCCCACCCCTCCCCACTGGCACTCTCCCTACAGGACCCCTATCCCAGTGGCCGGACGTGTGGTGCCGCTACCGCCCCGCGCCGCTGCCGGGCCGCCGCCGCCGTTACCGCCCCGCGCCGCTGCCGGGCGGCGCGCGGCACGCGGCCCACAGTCAACATGGCTCATCAGAGACGGACCGCGGTGCTCTCGGTGATGGTGGGGAGCCGCCCCCGCCCCCGCCTCCGCCGCTAAGCAACCGTCCCCGCCCCCTGCCGCCCCGCCCCCGCCCCCTGCCTCCCCGCCCCTGCCTCCTCCGCCGCCCCCGCCTCCGCCGCTAAGCAACGGTCCCCGCCCCCTGCCGGCCCGCCCCCGCCCCCGACCCCGCCGAATCCTCCACGGCCGGCTCTCGTCCGGCAGAACAGTGGTGGCGGCGGCTACAACAACAAACAGTAATTAGTGCCAATGTCAGCCAGTGACGTCGCCGACGACGGCGGCGGCGGTGACGGGTCGCAACTGGTGGACGACGCGACGAGGTTCCGGGACCAGACGGGACCAGGCGGGGCCAGACGGGGCCAGATGGGACCAGACGGGACTAGACGGGGCCAGGCGGGACCAGGCGGGACCAGGCGGGACCAGACGGGACCAGACGGGACCAGACGGGGCCAGACAGGGTCCAGACAGGGGCCTGCGCTGGTCCTGACGGGACCCTGCGCGAGACCTGACGGGCCTGACGGGACCTGGCGGTACCTGGCGGGGCTTGGCGGGGCCTGACAGGGCCTGACGGGACCTGGCAGCGAGGCCCCGGCACAGTAGTTCTGTGGAGACATTACCTGGACGCTGCTGGCCAGCGAGAATCCCATAACACCCGAAAATGGCCAAAGTTTGCCATAGAGTTTTCGGAACTTTGGCAATCATGCCATGGATTTGTAGAAGTTTGTCATGACGTATTTCCTGGTGCCGTTGGCGTGTGTAGGCCAAAATAAACGATCTGTCGACCGGGGTGTAAGGGCCGCCGAGTTGTCTGTCTAAGCGGTATTTATGGGCGGTAAACCTTGTGCTCTTTTCAGATCGTGCTGCCAAGTTACGACTTGTGGCGTTATCGGGCGCCGATCAAGATCTACGGCCGGTCAGCTTGGGTAGCTAGCTGGGTTTCCTTAAACGCGGGACTTTGAGAAGCAAAATGTCCCTGGTCTTCAAGAACTTCTCCGATAGTCATGCTCTGTCGTTTCTCCCATATTTAGGTGCACTGATGTGCTTATAAGCAGCCTGGGATTATGCGACATTAAACCGTCGTAACGATGCCTCTGGACCATTTTGTCCCATGTTTCCGCTGACCGAAATGGTCGCTTCCGTTACAATTCGCGGTTACGGCACGTTGTCGGCCGGTCTCTCCCACAGCTGCTGGTCCCACAGAAGCCGTCCCGCCGCCGCGAAACCTTGTCCGCCCGCTGGCAAACACATTCATTACGCGCTCCGTCGTTTTTAACTAGCCGCGTCGTTTTTAACCAGCCGCCGTCGCTGACGACGCTGATTTGGCCCGCGGCAGGCGGCATTTTTCACGTTTGTTGTGGCTGTTTACCGTGTCGCGAGCGACGGCGGCCCCGACGCAGCGCGGGATGGGCGTCGCGTCGTGAACGATGGAGGTCGGTTGTCACATTGACTGGCGTCGCGACCGGCATCCCGACCGGCTGCCTCCGACTGGTTTTGCTGCCTCTCCTCGACACTCTTCGTTATCACTGTCTGAGTCACTGGCTCAGTCGCGGGGTTGTATATAGCCTCCGTCAGGCGTACAGACTGGGGTGCTGGGTGGGCGAGGGACTAGATCGGGCGATTTAGGCGGAAATTGTTCACGTTTGTGCTCGTGGCTAATGTCACAGACATCTGGCGTCGAGATAGAGGGAGTTTTGTATGTCACAGCTTACAAAGTGGCGCCGTCAGTCCGGATTTAACCAAGTTATGCTCACATTCCTGGTAAAGTGGCACACGTGCCTGCCAATGACTGGTCTCCAAATGCCTTTTTGACTGGTAATAACATGTTGTTACTGCCATGCTATTATCATTCCTTTGATGTCTTTCCGGTTATCGATCGAAGTATGAGGATTAACCCTCGCCCGGGTAGGGGGGGGGGGCGGGGGTGGATGCCACCCCTCGGTTTTTCTAGAATAACTCGCGTAGTTCCCAACCGATTGCGATGCAACTTTCGGTACCCTACTTTTGAAGAAGAAAAAATCCACATACTCTGAAAATTTTGAATTTCTAATCCACATGACCCGTGACCTGTGACCTGTTTCTCAAGGTCATGCCAGGCGCAACTGGCGTCCCGCAGTATCGATGCTTGTAACGTGTGCAGTTTCCGAGTGTTTGGTGTTCAGGAGCATATGCACAGGTGTTTCCAGGTGATAGTTGTGGTTTCCACTGAGATTGTGACCAAGATTGACCTTTTCAGAGGTCAACTGAGGTCATTGACCTCCGATGACCTCAGATTACTTTTTTGCGCTACTGGCGGTTTCTAGAAAATTTTGTGACGCTGATTTCAAATTTGGGTGTCATTTGACATAATTATATGTTCCACTGGGGTCATGCGCTTCCACAGGTCAACCGAGGTCACTGACCTCAGATGACCTGACATGACCTTTTTGGAGTGTGGCAGTTTTTAGGACATTGTGTGACGCTGATTACGAATTTGGCACCCATTAAGCATTATGATATGCTCATTCACGATTCTAGCCCGATACAATTCAATTTATACGCATTTACAATTTTGATGACTTTTGGGTCATTGACATGACCTCAGAGGTCACATAATGACCCAAGACCTTAAAATCGGGTATCAGCGGCTTCCTCTCGTCACAAGCAACACGCTCGTTTTTGAATGGAAGCTCTAGCACAATTAGGGGCGAAACGCTAAGGGGGGGGGTCGTACCCCCCCCCCCCTAACCGAACACGTAGTGATTTTGCCCTACCCGGGCGAGGGTTAAAGAGAATAGTTCACCTTTAACATGGGGGTTTGAACTGAGATAGCAGATTTGTAGAGCAGATCGAAAAATGGGTTGTGGTGAAAAATAATTATCTCGCTACGCTAAGTAATTTCGACACAGGACTAGTGGGCCCCTTTGGTCCGCTCTGTTTCGGATCCTGACTCTGTTTCGGGTCCGCGAAACTTCACAACGGTTGTTTACGTTACAAGCAGCCTGCGTATATATGCCTAAAGTCCGCCAATATTGTGTGCAGTAGCTTCCATATCCAAGCTA
This sequence comes from Chirona hameri, assembly GCA_036785665.1. Lineage (NCBI taxonomy): Eukaryota > Metazoa > Arthropoda > Thecostraca > Balanomorpha > Balanidae > Chirona > Chirona hameri. Next base: position 29,772 of record JAXIVJ010015815.1, read on the forward strand.
TCATATGCATGACGTCATACATTGTCATGAGGTTTTTGTTAAGGCCACGAAGGAGAAGAGAGAAACATGTCTAGCGACGGATATCCATCTATCGTCCAAACAAATGTCATATTCGTTTTTTTCAGCTAAAAATACCCCGTATAGCCAAATTTCAAGACTTTTTTCAAGGTGACCTATTCTCTTTAAAGGGAAATAATAACCTTTTGATTTATTTATCTGCATTATTGTATTACACCACATGTATGGTATTAAATTGGTCGCATCTCAATTTAGAAGTGAAATAACAACTTTTTCTATTAACTTCTGGTGTATTCGAATTCGGCATCCCCTTTCACTTCCGTTTTTCCTTTCTTTCGGCTTTCTTCCCTCCTTTCGGCTCTTTTGCTTCCGTTTTTGCTTCTGTTCGAAAGTTTTGATTTTAGCCGACAGCGTTGCATGTCACTGCTTCCGCAGCGATAAACTTATAGTGGGCCTACTCTATGTTTGAGCGTTCCTGGAGACGTTAGCCACACCAAAACCCAAAGGAAATGAGCAGGGGTGCGAGGAGAGGCTAACAGACAAGCGACAAAGTCTGTTGGGTGCAGTCCTGATTTTTTCCTCGTAGCCTTGTCTTGTTTGTTATCTCATTACATACGGACCACCAACCTCACACATTGCCCAGAGTTACATCTCGTTTATTTTGATCTTGTTCTCTTTCTGTTTTTGTTTCATTTCGTTTCTCATCTCGTTTCTTTTTCATCTCGTCTCGCTTCATTTGCCTGCCGTCTTGCTTCAGT
>JAXIVJ010015816.1:0-30540 GCA_036785665.1 Chirona hameri
AGAGACAGAGAGACAGAGAGACAGAGAGACAGAGAGACAGAGAGACAGAGAGACAGAGAGACAGAGAGACAGAGAGACAGAGAGACAGAGAGACAGAGAGACAGAGAGACAGAGAGACAGAGAGACAGAGAGACAGAGAGACAGAGAGACAGAGAGACAGAGAGACAGAGAGACAGAGAGACAGAGAGACAGAGAGACAGAGAGACAGAGAGACAGAGAGACAGAGAGACAGAGAGACAGAGAGACAGAGAGACAGAGAGACAGAGAGACAGAGAGACAGAGAGACAGAGAGACAGAGAGACAGAGAGACAGAGAGACAGAGAGACAGAGAGACAGAGAGACAGAGAGACAGAGAGACAGAGAGACAGAGAGACAGAGAGACAGAGAGACAGAGAGACAGAGAGACAGAGAGACAGAGAGACAGAGAGACAGAGAGACAGAGAGACAGAGAGACAGAGAGACAGAGAGACAGAGAGACAGAGAGACAGAGAGACAGAGAGACAGAGAGACAGAGAGACAGAGAGACAGAGAGACAGAGAGACAGAGAGACAGAGAGACAGAGAGACAGAGAGACAGAGAGACAGAGAGACAGAGAGACAGAGAGACAGAGAGACAGAGAGACAGAGAGACAGAGAGACAGAGAGACAGAGAGACAGAGAGACAGAGAGACAGAGAGACAGAGAGACAGAGAGACAGAGAGACAGAGAGACAGAGAGACAGAGAGACAGAGAGACAGAGAGACAGAGAGACAGAGAGACAGAGAGACAGAGAGACAGAGAGACAGAGAGACAGAGAGACAGAGAGACAGAGAGACAGAGAGACAGAGAGACAGAGAGACAGAGAGACAGAGAGACAGAGAGACAGAGAGACAGAGAGACAGAGAGACAGAGAGACAGAGAGACAGAGAGACAGAGAGACAGAGAGACAGAGAGACAGAGAGACAGAGAGACAGAGAGACAGAGAGACAGAGAGACAGAGAGACAGAGAGACAGAGAGACAGAGAGACAGAGAGACAGAGAGACAGAGAGACAGAGAGACAGAGAGACAGAGAGACAGAGAGACAGAGAGACAGAGAGACAGAGAGACAGAGAGACAGAGAGACAGAGAGACAGAGAGACAGAGAGACTCAGAGACAGAGAGACAGAGAGACAGAGAGACAGAGAGACAGAGAGACAGAGAGACAGAGAGACAGAGGAGACAGAGAGACAGAGAGACAGAGAGACAGAGAGACAGAGAGACAGAGAGACCAGAGAGACAGAGAGACAGAGAGACAGAGAGACAGAGAGACAGAGAGACAGAGAGACAGAGAGACAGAGAGACAGAGAGACAGAGAGACAGAGAGAGAGAGAGAGAGAGAGAGAGAGAGAGAGAGAGAGAGAGAGAGAGAGAGAGAGAGAGAGAGAGAGAGAGAGAGAGAGAGAGAGAGAGAGAGAGAGAGAGGGTGGGGGTGGGGGTGTGTTGTGATGTTTTCCTTCTGAGGCACAGCGGTCTTTCCCATCTGGTTCTGGATGGGGTCTGACGGCCGTTTTGGGTAAACACAACTCACTGACGGCTTTGACACAACTCACTGACGGCTTTGACACAACTCACTGACGGCTTTGACAACTCACTGACAGCTTTGACACAGCTCACCGACAGCTTTGACACAACTCACTGACGGCTTTGACACAACTCACTGACGGCTTTGACACAGCTCACTGACGGCTTTGACACAACTCACTGACGGCTTTGACACAACTCACTGACGGCTTTAACACAACTCACTGACGGCTTTGACACAGCTCACTGACGGCTTTGACACAGCTCACTGACAGCTTTGACACAGCTCACTGACGGCTTTGACACAACTCACTGACGGCTTTGACACAACTCACTGACGGCTTTGACACAACTCACTGACGGCTTTGACACAACTCACTGACGGCTTTGACACAACTCACTGACGGCTTTGACACAACTCACTGACGGCTGTGGCACAACTCACTGACGACTTTGACACAGCTCACTGGCGGCTTTGACACAACTCACTGACGGCTTTGACACAACTCACTGACGGCTTTGACACAACTTACTGACGGCTTTGACACACCTTACTGACGGCTGTGGCACAACTCACTGACGGCTTTGACACAACTCACTGACGGCTGTGGCACAACTCACTGACGGCTTTGACACACCTTACTGACGGCTGTGGCACAACTCACTGACGACTTTGACACAGCTCACTGGCGGCTTTGACACAACTCACTGACGGCTTTGACACAACTCACTGACGGCTTTGACACAACTTACTGACGGCTTTGACACACCTTACTGACGGCTTTGACACAACTCACTGACGGCTTTGACACAACTCACTGACGGCTTTGACACAGCTCACTGACGGCTTTGACACAACTCACTGACGGCTTTGACACAACTCACTGACGGCTTTGACACAACTCACTGACGGCTTTGACACACCTTACTGACGGCTGTGGCACAACTCACTGACGGCTTTGACACAGCTCACTGACGGCTGTGGCACAACTCACTGACGGCTTTGACACAACTCACTGACGGCTGTGGCACAACTCACTGACGGCTTTGACACACCTTACTGACGGCTGTGGCACAACTCACTGACGGCTTTGACACAGCTCACTGACGGCTGTGGCACAACTCACTGACGGCTTTGACACAACTCACTGACGGCTTTGACACAACTCACTGACGGCTTTGACACAGCTCACTGACGGCTTTGACACAACTCACTGACGGCTTTGACACAACTCACTGACGGCTTTGACACACCTTACTGACGGCTGTGGCACAACTCACTGACGGCTTTGACACAGCTCACTGACGGCTGTGGCACAACTCACTGACGGCTTTGACACAACTCACTGACGGCTGTGGCACAACTCACTGACGGCTTTGACACACCTTACTGACGGCTGTGGCACAACTCACTGACGGCTTTGACACAGCTCACTGACGGCTGTGGCACAACTCACTGACGGCTTTGACACAACTCACTGACGGCTTTGACACAACTCACTGACGGCTTTGACACAGCTCACTGACGGCTTTGACACAGCTCACTGACGGCTTTGACACAACTCACTGACGGCTTTGACACAACTCACTGACGGCTTTAACACAACTCACTGACGGCTTTGACACAGCTCACTGACGGCTTTGACACAGCTCACTGACAGCTTTGACACAGCTCACTGACGGCTTTGATACAACTCACTGACGGCTTTGACACAACTCACTGACGGCTTTGACACAACTCACTGACGGATTTGCCACAACTCACTGACGGCTTTGACACAACTCACTGACAGCTTTGACACAACTCACTGACGGCTTTGACACAACTCACTGACGGCTGTGGCACAACTCACTGACGGCTTTGACACACCTTACTGACGGCTGTGGCACAACTCACTGACGACTTTGACACAGCTCACTGGCGGCTTTGACACAACTCACTGACGGCTTTGACACAACTCACTGACGGCTTTGACACAACTCATTGACGGCTTTGACACACCTTACTGACGGCTGTGGCACAACTCACTGACGGCTTTGACACACCTTACTGACGGCTGTGGCACAACTCACTGACGGCTTTGTCACAGCTCACTGACGGCTGTGGCACAACTCACTGACGGCTTTGACACAACTCACTGATGGCTTTGACACACCTTACTGACGGCTGTGGCACAACTCACTGACGGCTTTGACACACCTTACTGACGGCTGTGGCACAACTCACTGACGGCTTTGACACAGCTCACTGACGGCTTTGACACAACTCACTGACGGCTTTGACACAACTCACTGACGGCTTTGACACAACTCACTGACTGCTTTGACACACCTTACTGACGGCTGTGGCACAACTCACTGACGGCTTTGACACACCTTACTGACGGTTGTGGCACAACTCACTGACGGCTTTGACACAGGTCACTGACGGCTGTGTCACAACTCACTGACGGCTTTGACACAACTTACTGACGGCTTTGACACAACTCACTGACGGCTTTGACACAGCTCACTGACGGCTTTGCCACAACTCACTGACGGCTTTGACACAACTCACTGACGGCTTTGACACAACTCACTGACGGCTTTGACACAACTCACTGACGGCTTTGACACAACTCACTGACGGCTTTGACACAACTCACTGACGGCTTTGACACAGCTCACTGACGGCTTTGACACAGCTCACTGACAGCTTTGGCACAACTCACTGACGGCTTCGGCACAACTCACTGACGGCTTTGACACAACTCACTGACGGCTTTGACACAACTCACTGCAGTGTCCTAGCATTGGGAAATTTGGGTGGAAAATGACACCCTATGGGTACTATTTTTCCACTCTTTTTCCTTAGTTTTACTGTAAATTTTCCACTCCCTATTTTAAAATGTATTGGATAATTGGAAACCTGATACTGATTTAGGATGTAATGATAGGGACAGTGCCTGTGGATGAAAAGACAAGTAAGATTGGCATAGATAATACATAATTTTGGTGAGCAGGTAATTGGGTGATAAAGCCTGGTACACATGCTTTTTGGTTTAATTTTACACTCTTTATACTTATTTTTAGTCAGAATTGAACACTCTGCACCCCAGCTCCAAAGCAATTCTAGGAGCCTGACTCACTGACGGCTTTGACACAACTCACTGACGGCTTTGACACAACTCACTGACGGCTTTGACACAACTCACTGACGGCTTTGACACAACTCACTGACGGCTTTGACACAACTCACTGACGGCTTTGACACAACTCACTGACGGCTTTGACACAACTCACTGATGGCTTTGACACAACTCACTGACGGCTTTGACACAACTCACTGACGGCTTTGACACAACTCACTGACAGCTTTGACACAGCTCACCGACAGCTTTGACACAACTCACTGACGGCTTTGACACAACTCACTGACGGCTTTGACACAACTCACTGACGGCTTTGACACAACTCACTGACGGCTTTGACACAACTCACTGACGGCTTTGACACAGACGGCTTTGACACAGCTCACTGACGGCTTTGACACAACTCACTGACGGCTTTGACACAACTCACTGACGGCTTTGACACAACTCACTGACGGCTTTGACACAACTCACTGACGGCTTTGACACAACTCACTGACGGCTTTGACACAACTCACTGACGGCTTTGACACAACTCACTGACGGCTTTGACACAACTCACTGACGGCTTTGACACAACTCACTGACGGCTTTGACACAACTCACTGACGGCTTTGACACAACTCACTGACGGCTTTGACACAACTCACTGCCGGCTTTGACACAACTCACTGACGGCTTTGACACAACTCACTGACAGCTTTGACACAGCTCACTGACGGCTTTGGCACAACTCACTGACGGCTTTGACACAACTCACTGACGGCTTTGACACAACTCACCGACGGCTTTGACACAACTCACTGACGGCTTTGACACAACTCACTGACAGCTTTGACACAGCTCACTGACGGCTTTGACACAACTCACTGACGGCTTTGGCACAACTCACTGACGGCTTTGACACAACTCACTGACGGCTTTGACACATCTCACTGACGGCTTTGACACAACTCACTGACGGCTTTGACACAACTCACTGACAGCTTTGACACAGCTTACTGACGGCTTTGGCACAACTCACTGACGGCTTTGACACAGCTCACTGACGGCTGTGGCACAACTCACTGACGGCTTTGACACAACTCACTGACGGCTTTGACACACCTTACTGACGACTGTGGCACAACTCACTGACGGCTTTGACACACCTTACTGACGGCTGTGGCACAACTCACTGACGGCTTTGACACAGCTCACTGACGGCTTTGACACAACTCACTGACGGCTTTGACACAACTCACTGACGGCTTTGACACAACTCACTGACGGCTTTGACACACCTTACTGACGGCTGTGGCACAACTCACTGACGGCTTTGACACACCTTACTGGCGGTTGTGGCACAACTCACTGACGGCTTTGACACAGCTTACTGACGGCTGTGTCACAACTCACTGACGGCTTTGACACAACTCACTGACGGCTTTGACACAACTCACTGACGGCTTTGACACAGCTCACTGACGGCTTTGACATAACTCACTGACGGCTTTGACACAACTCACTGACGGCTTTGACGCAACTCACTGACGGCTTTGACACAACTCACTGACGGCTTTGACACAACTCACTGACGGCTTTGACACAACTCACTGACGGCTTTGACACAGCTCACTGACGGCTTTGACACAGCTCACTGACGGCTTTGGCACAACTCACTGACGGCTTTGGCACAACTCACTGACGGCTTTGACACAACTCACTGACGGCTTTGACACAACTCACTGCAGTGTCCTAGCATTGGGAAATTTGGGTGGAAAATGACACCCTATGGGTACTATTTTTCCACTCTTTTTCCTTAGTTTTACTGTAAATTTTCCACTCCCTATTTTAAAATGTATTGGATAATTGGAAACCTGATACTGATTTAGGATGTAATGATAGGGACAGTGCCTGTGGATGGAAAGACAAGTAAGATTGGCATAGATAATACATAATTTTGGTGAGCAGGTAATTGGGTGATAAAGCCTGGTACACATGCTTTTTGGTTTAATTTTACACTCTTTATACTTATTTTTTAGTCAGAATTGTACACTCTGCACCCCAGCTCCAAAGCAATTCTAGGAGCCTGACTCACTGACGGCTTTGACACAACTCACTGACGGCTTTGACACAATCACTGACGGCTTTGACACAACTCACTGACGGCTTTGACACAGCTCACTGACGGCTTTGACACAACTCACTGACGGCTTTGACACAACTCACTGACGGCTTTGACACAACTCACTGACGGCTTTGACACAACTCACTGACGGCTTTGCCACAACTCACTGACGGCTTTGACACAACTCACTGACGGCTTTGACACAGCTCACTGACGGCTTTGACACAACTCACTGACGGCTTTGACACAGCTCACTGACGGCTTTGACACAGCTCACTGACGGCTTTGACACAACTCACTGAAGGCTTTGACACAACTCACTGACGGCTTTGACACAACTCACTGAAGGCTTTGACACAACTCACTGAAGGCTTTGACACAACTCACTGACGGCTTTGACACAACTCACTGACGGCTTTGACACAACTCACTGAAGGCTTTGACACAACTCACTGAAGGCTTTGACACAACTCACTGACGGCTTTGACACAACTCACTGACGGCTTTGACACAACTCACTGACGGCTTTGACACAACTCACTGACTGCTTTGACACGACAGTGACGGTGACGGTGACAGTCAGTCGGTGACAGTGACGGTGTCAGTCAGTCGGTGTCAGTGCCAGTGTCAGTGTCAGTGTCAGTGTCAGTGTCAGTGTCAGTGTCAGTGTCAGTGTCAGTGTCAGTGTCAGTGTCAGTGTCAGTGTCAGTGTCAGTGTCAGTGTCAGTGTCAGTGTCAGTGTCAGTCAGTCAGTCAGTCAGTGTCAGTCAGTCGGTGTCCGTGCTGGTGTCGGTGTGCGACGGTGTGTGCGACGGTTTGTGACGGTGTGACGGTGTGACGGTGTGACGGTGTGACGGTGTGACGGTGTGACGGTGTGACGGTGTGATGGTGTCACGGTGTCACGGTGTCACGGTGTGACGGTGTGACGGTGTGACGGTGTGACGTTGCGACGGTGTGACGGTGTGGCGGTGTGATGTCATGATGTCATGATGTCATGATGTGACGGTGTGACGGTGTGACGGTGTGACGGTGTGACGGTGTGACGGTGTGACGGTGTGACGGTGTGACGGTGTGACGGTGTGACAGTGTGACAGTGTGACAGTGTGACAGTGTGACAGTGTGACGGTGTGACGGTGTTACGTTGTAACGGTGTGACGGTGTGACGGTGTGATGATGTGATGATGTGATGATGTGACGGTGTGACGGTGTGACGGTGTGACGTTGCGACGTTGCGACGTTGCGACGTTGCGACGTTGCGACGTTGCGACGTTGCGACGGTGTGACGGTGTGACGGTGTGACGGTGTGATGGTGTGATGATATGACGGTGTGACAGTGTGACAGTGTGACAGTGTGACAGTGTGACAGTGTGACAGTGTGACAGTGTGACAGTGTGACAGTGTGACATTGTGACGGTGTGACGTTGTGACGTTGTGACGTTGTGACGTTGTGACGTTGTGACGGTGTGACTGTGTGATGATGGTGTGATGATGGTGTGACAGTGTGACAGTGTGACGGTGTGACGGTGTGACGGTGTGACGGTGTGACGGTGTGACGGTGTGACGGTGTGACGGTGTGACGGTGTGACGGTGTGACGGTGTGACGGTGTGACGGTGTGACGGTGTGACGGTGTGACGGTGTGACGGTGTGACGATGTGACGATGTGACGGTGACGGTGTGACGTTGTGATGTGACGATGTGACGGCGTGTGGTCTGTGGCCGGCAGATCCTGGACCGTGACGAGGGCACAGGCGGCCGAGAAATCTGGGAACTCTCGGTTCAGGCTTGGGACGAAGGAGGTAACGGCGAGGGGAGCTCTGTACCCTTCACTCTGACGTTGACGGATATCAACGACAACGCGCCCTACCTAATCCAGGTGAGTCTACCTAAACCAGGTTAGGTAGAATGATCAACGACAACGCGCCCTACCTAATCCAGGTGAGTGTCTACCTAAACCAGGTTAAGTAGAATGATCAACGACAACGCGTCCTACCTAATCCAGGTGAGTCTACCTAAACCAGGTTAGGTAGAATGATCAACGACAACGCGCCCTACCTAATCCAGGTGAGTGTCTACCTAAACCAGGTTAGGTAGAATGATCAACGACAACGCGTCCTACCTCATCCAGGTGAGTGTCTACCTAAACCAGGTTAGGTAGAATGATCAACGACAACGTGCCCTACCTCATTCAGGTGAGTGTCTACCGAAGCCAGAATAGGTAGTTGAATAAAAGGCAATGCGATGTATTACCTGTTGGTGGCATTTGCAGCCTGCATTGTTATTTGCTTCTCTGCTCTCGGGATCCTACGAACCATAGTTGAGAGTAGCAATACATGCAGGGGCGTAGAAACTATGTTCAAGTGGGGGGGGGGGGGGGGGGGCTGCCCCCCCCCTTGCCCCCGGGCTCCTACGCCTATGACTACATGCACTGATGTTTGATATGAAACACACTTCGCATTATATGTAGTTATTCGACGGTTTTCTTGTCGTCTATGGTAGGTTGAAGGTCCACATAACCTAGTCGGCTTCTGTACTTTGTTTATATTTCGAATACATTGTTCAACCAAATTGTATATCCGCATCTATTCTCAATCGAGGCGACAAGCAACACAGTGGATACAAACCGACTTTAACCGATACCCCCTCCCCGCCCCCGTCTCTCGTCTCTCCAGAGTGCTCACACGCGGCCCATCATCATGGAGAACAAGCCACCAGAGGGCGTGGTGATCCCAGTGGAGGCGGACGACTTTGACGATCACCAGTGGAACGGGCCGCCGTACACCTTCGCACTCGACCCAGACGCACCCGAGGAGCTGCGCAGCATGTTCTCCGTCACCACCGTCGGTGAGTCCCTGACGGAGGCGTAGGCGGCAAGTGTGGTATTACAGTGAGCGGAAGGTCCCGGGTTCGAGACTCGACTGGGGTGGTCGGCTTTTAGATGAGTATGGATATGCATATATCGCGTTGTGGGATTCCTGGCGTGCCGACGCTGTCTGGTTGATTGCGACGATAAAGCAGAACTGACACGAGATATGGCGCGGCCAGGTGGCGCTGCCGGCTAGCCGGCGCGGCTTATGGCGGCAGTTATGGCGCGGTGGCGACGTTCTCGCGCCTTCCGGTGTCTGGCGCGGCGCCGTCTCGCCTGTTTCGGACCCCGGAATGTCGCCTATAAAGCCATGCATTCCGACTAATTGTCTCTGTTGAAACGTGTGAACTGTGTTGGAAGCTCGACATGCGGTGGATTGGGCGGGTCTCCGTTGTCCGTTGACTTTAACCGGGTCGCCTGTACCCCGCGCCCTTTCTGGACGGCGGACGACCGTTCCAAGTGGCGACATCATCGTTCCAATTGTCGTTTGAAGGCGGAATAATGGTCCTCTCGACACAGCGAACAGCGCGATTTGTCTTCAATGACAGGAGCGTCGGGTGCTAGCGTGCATTAATTTAGCCTCTGGTAGAGACTAGCTGAGTGATCAGACCTAGGAGCGTCGTCCCAAAATTGTGAGGGGGAGGGGCGACTAGGGGTGTGGGGGACCAGCCCCCATACGGTAAATGTTAAAATCCTGCGAATCTGGGAGGGGGGAGGGAGGAGCGACTCCGACCGGAGCAATCCTCCCCTCCCCCCCCCCCCCAGGCACCTTCTCCCTCCCGGTGGCGACGCCCCTGATCTGACCTGACTTGACCCAATCTAATCTGAATCGTTGCTCATCAATTTAAAAAAACTGAAGTATTTTTGGCTAGAGCAGAACTAAAATCATAATTGATAACTAGTACTAAAATAGAATGGCCACTAATTATATTTGTCATGCGCTGACCTGTTCCACGTTGACCCGCCCTGACCTGCCGTGACCTGCACTGACCTGCCTTAACCTGCCCCCACCCTCTCCCGCCGGCAGTGCAGGACAACCGTGCTGAGATCCGTCCTCTGGTGACGTTCGACCGGGAGCAGCGGAAGGAGTACAACATCCCGGTGGTGGTGAGCGACAGCAGCACGGCATCCCCGGCCTCGCTGACGGGCACCAGCCTCTTCACCATCATCATCGGCGACGAGAACGACAACGACATGAAGCCCGGCTCCAGCGCCATCAACGTGTTTAATTTCGAGGTCAGTGGAGGATGGGCAGGGTGGTGAGGGGGAGGGGAGAGGATTGTTGATTGAGAGGTGGGGACTAGTTGGGAGTAAGGAGTTGTGAAAGGGTGGTGGGTGGGTGAGGACTCGAAACGTCAAAGGCCACATGAAGAAGATGTTAGGTGGTGGAAGATGAATGCTTTGGGACGTAGTGTGATGCTTGCTGAATGTGAATGATAACGTTGTTGTACGTGGGTGACAAACAAAATATGGCCGATTAATACTTGCTAGGGGGATGTAATTTGCTCTCGGCTGGTTTTGACCTTCAATTCCACCGCTTGCCTGTTAGCCGGTAACCCGACCCTGCAGTTGCCGTGTCCCGGTAACCTGACCCATGCAGGCTAACCTACTCCGCTGGCCTGACCTGTTGCCACCTCACCTGTTCACCTGACCTGCTGCCGTGACCTGACCTGACCCGACCCGACCTGACCCGCTGACCTGGGCCGGCCTCGGGCAGGGACAGCAGCGTCCCGCCGAGCCTCTGCAGCCGTCCAGCAATGTCTGGCTCACGGCCGACTACGTACGGAAAAAGATCTATCTGGGAGACCGGACAGTGCGTAGCTTTCCTGCCTTACGGAGCCACCTCCGTCGGCTCTCGGCATGGACTGTCAACACTGTGCAAACAACGCACATTTGGCCAATTGTTTGATGGAGTGAGCACCCTGCCTGGCATGCGCACCGCGTGGCTCGCCTGCAATACTGCAGTGGCACGGAATCTGCCCGGGCGTTCTACGTTGTTGAAGGATTCACGAGCGCTGATGCAATGTGCCCTGAAATTTGCAGAGATGGCAGCGAGCTTTCCGGAATGTTTAGTGCTAACATGCATCCCTGATTGAGTGCACACAGCGGTACACTGAGCTTGTTTTGATGTGATTTATTTCGATGTTGGCGCTCACGAACGTTCTGCATCTGAATGACACATGCTTGTTTGATTCGGCGCCGCCGAGCACCGCTTACACTATTTCTGACAAAAACACATTCGTGATTCGTGATCCCTCTCCCTCGCATCGTGGCTTACAAGCACCCGTCGCCCGCAGTTGTGCTCCCCTCATTGTTATTCTCTCACCTCGTAGCTCGGTTGTTTTCTATTGTACTCAAGGGACTGTGATTGCATATTTATCTTGTTCTCATCTCACTGCCCGGCGCCTCTGGTGTTAGTAACACCATTTCAGCCAACTGGCGCCTGATAGAGTAACTGGCGCTGGCGGAGATTTCCCCGAACCAGGCTCTGTACCCGTGCCCCGGGGGGGGGGGGGGGGGGGATGTGTGCCGACAGCACGCTCCACGGGTCTGTACTGTTGAGTCATGCCACCCTCGGGCGCCGTTCCGAGCGGGCCTGTGGGCGATCCGACGACCCCGCTGACCCCACCGCTGACTTCCCTGACTGTTGACTGCCAATTCTGCTGACTCTGCTGACTCTGCTGACTCTGCTGACTCTGCTGACTCTGCTGACTCTGCTGACTCTGCTGACTCTGCTGACTCTGCTGACTCTGCTGACTCTGCTGACTGCTGACTCTGCTGACTCTGCTGACTCTGCTGACTCTGCTGACTCTGTCGACTCTGTCGACTCTGTCGACTCTGCTGACTCTGCTGACTCTGCTGACTCTGCTGACTCTGCTGACTCTGCTGACTGCTGACTCTGCTGACTCTGCTGACTCTGCTGACTCTGCTGACTCTGCTGACTCTGCTGACTCTGCTGACTCTGCTGACTCTGCTGACAAAAACAAAAACACAAACAAAAAACACTGCTGACTCTGCTGACGCTGCTGACGCTGCTGACGCTGCTGACGCTGCTGACGCTGCTGACGCTGCTTACGCTGCTGACGCTGCTGACGCTGCTGACTCTGTCGACTCTGTCGACTCTGTCGACTCTGCTGACTCTGCTGACTCTGCTGACTCTGCTGACTGCCGACTCTGCTGACTCTGCTGACTCTGCTGACTCTGCTGACTCTGCTGACTCTGCTGACTCTGCTGACTCTGCTGACTCTGCTGACTCTGCTGACTCTGCTGACTGCTGACTCTGCTGACTCTGCTGACTGCTGACTGCTGACTCTGCTGACTCTGCTGACTCTGCTGACTCTGCTGACTGCTGACTCTGCTGACTCTGCTGACTCTGCTGACTCTGCTGACTCTGCTGACTCTGCTGACTCTGTCGACTCTGCTGACTGCTGACTCTGTCGACTCTGCTGACTCTGTCGACTCTGCTGACTCTGTCGACTCTGCTGACTCTGTCGACTCTGCTGACTATGTCGACTCTGCTGACTCTGCTGACTCTACTGACTGCTGACTCTGTCGACTCTGCTGACTCTGTCGACTCTGCTGACTCTGTCGACTCTGTCGACTCTGCTGACTGCCGACTCTGCTGACTCTGTCGACTCTGCAGACTCTGTCGACTCTGCTGACTCTGTCGACTCTGCTGACTCTGTCGACTCTGCAGACTCTGCAGACTCTGTCGACTCTGCTGACTCTGCTGACTCTGCTGACTCTGCTGACTCTGCTGACTCTGCCGACGCTGCTGACGCTGCTGACTCTGCTGACTCTGCTGACTCTGCCGACTCTGCTGACGCTGCTGACTCTGCTGACTCTGCTGACTCTGCTTACTCTGCAGACTCTGCTGACTCTGCTGACTCTGCTTACTCTGCTGACTCTGCCGACTCTGCTGACGCTGCTGACTCTGCTGACTCTGCTGACTCTGCTGACTCTGTCGACTCTGCTGACTCTGCTGACTCTGCTGACTCTGTCGACTCTGTCGACTCTGCTGACTCTGCTGACTCTGCCGACTCTGCTGACTCTGCTGACTCTGCTGACTCTGTCGACTCTGTCGACTCTGCTGACTCTGCTGACTGCTGTCAGCGAGCGGGAGATAGGGAGGGATGGGGAGAGGGGTGAGAGAGCGACCCTGAATTAGGGAAGGATGGAAAGCGACCCTGAATTAGGGAAGGGTGGAAAGCGACCCTGACCACTGACTCCGGGCTCGACTCCACTGCCACCGGAGCATAGAGGGAGGGTTTGAGAGCGATCTTGACTCCACTGCCTTCGGACGGCAGAGAGGGAGGGTGGGAGAGCGATCCTGACTCCACTGACTTCGGACGGCAGAGAGGGAGGGTGGGAGAGCGATCCTGGCTCCACTGACTTCGGACGGCAGAGAGGGAGGGTGTGGGAGAGCGATCCTGACTCCACTGACTTCGGACGGCAGAGAGGGAGGGTGGGAGAGCGATCCTGACTCCACTGACTTCGGACGGCAGAGAGGGAGGGTGGGAGAGCGATCCTGACTCCACTGACTTCGGACGGCAGAGAGGGAGGGTGGGAGAGCGATCCTGACTCCACTGACTTCGGACGGCAGAGAGGGAGGGTGAGAGAGCGATCCTGACTCCACTGACTTCGGACGGCAGAGAGGGAGGGTGGGAGAGCGATCCTGGCTCCACTGACTTCGGACGGCAGAGAGGGAGGGTGGGAGAGCGATCCTGACTCCACTGACTTCGGACGGCAGAGAGGGAGGGTGGGAGAGCGATCCTGGCTCCACTGATTTCGGACGGCAGAGAGGGAGGGTGGGAGAGCGATCCTGGCTCCACTGACTTCGGACGGCAGAGAGGGAGGGTGTGGGAGAGCGATCCTGACTCCACTGACTTCGGACGGCAGAGAGGGAGGGTGGGAGAGCGATCCTGACTCCACTGACTTCGGACGGCAGAGAGGGAGGGTGGGAGAGCGATCCTGGCTCCACTGACTTCGGACGGCAGAGAGGGAGGGTGGGAGAGCGATCCTGACTCCACTGACTTCGGACGGCAGAGAGGGAGGGTGGGAGAGCGATCCTGACTCCACTGACTTCGGACGGCAGAGAGGGAGGGTGGGAGAGCGATCCTGACTCCACTGACTTCGGACGGCAGAGAGGGAGGGTGAGAGAGCGATCCTGGCTCCACTGACTTCGGACGGCAGAGAGGGAGGGTGGGAGAGCGATCCTGACTCCACTGACTTCGGACGGCAGAGAGGGAGGGTGGGAGAGCGATCCTGGCTCCACTGACTTTGGACGGCAGAGAGGGAGGGTGGGAGAGCGATCCTGACTCCACTGACTTCGGACGGCAGAGAGGGAGGGTGAGAGAGCGATCCTGACTCCACTGACTTCGGACGGCAGAGAGGGAGGGTGGGAGAGCGATCCTGGCTCCACTGACTTCGGACAGCAGAGAGGGAGGGTGGGAGAGCGATCCTGACTCCACTGACTTCGGACGGCAGAGAGGGAGGGTGGGAGAGCGATCCTGACTCCACTGACTTCGGACGGCAGAGAGGGAGGGTGGGAGAGCGATCCTGGCTCCACTGACTTCGGACGGCAGAGAGGGAGGGTGGGAGAGCGATCCTGACTCCACTGACTTCGGACGGCAGAGAGGGAGGGTGGGAGAGCGATCCTGACTCCACTGACTTCGGACGGCAGAGAGGGAGGGTGGGAGAGCGATCCTGACTCCACTGACTTCGGACGGCAGAGAGGGAGGGTGGGAGAGCGAACCTGACTCCAATGACTTCGGATGGCAGAGAGGGAGGGTGGGAGAGCGATCCTGGCTCCACTGACTTCGGACGGCAGAGAGGGAGGGTGTGGGAGAGCGATCCTGACTCCACTGACTTCGGACGGCAGAGAGGGAGGGTGGGAGAGCGATCCTGACTCCACTGACTTCGGACGGCAGAGAGGGAGGGTGGGAGAGCGATCCTGACTCCACTGACTTCGGACGGCAGAGAGGGAGGGTGGGAGAGCGATCCTGACTCCACTGACTTCGGACGGCAGAGAGGGAGGGTGAGAGAGCGATCCTGACTCCACTGACTTCGGACGGCAGAGAGGGAGGGTGGGAGAGCGATCCTGGCTCCACTGACTTCGGACGGCAGAGAGGGAGGGTGGGAGAGCGATCCTGACTCCACTGACTTCGGACGGCAGAGAGGGAGGGTGGGAGAGCGATCCTGGCTCCACTGATTTCGGACGGCAGAGAGGGAGGGTGGGAGAGCGATCCTGGCTCCACTGACTTCGGACGGCAGAGAGGGAGGGTGTGGGAGAGCGATCCTGACTCCACTGACTTCGGACGGCAGAGAGGGAGGGTGGGAGAGCGATCCTGACTCCACTGACTTCGGACGGCAGAGAGGGAGGGTGGGAGAGCGATCCTGGCTCCACTGACTTCGGACGGCAGAGAGGGAGGGTGGGAGAGCGATCCTGACTCCACTGACTTCGGACGGCAGAGAGGGAGGGTGGGAGAGCGATCCTGACTCCACTGACTTCGGACGGCAGAGAGGGAGGGTGGGAGAGCGATCCTGACTCCACTGACTTCGGACGGCAGAGAGGGAGGGTGAGAGAGCGATCCTGGCTCCACTGACTTCGGACGGCAGAGAGGGAGGGTGGGAGAGCGATCCTGACTCCACTGACTTCGGACGGCAGAGAGGGAGGGTGGGAGAGCGATCCTGGCTCCACTGACTTTGGACGGCAGAGAGGGAGGGTGGGAGAGCGATCCTGACTCCACTGACTTCGGACGGCAGAGAGGGAGGGTGAGAGAGCGATCCTGACTCCACTGACTTCGGACGGCAGAGAGGGAGGGTGGGAGAGCGATCCTGGCTCCACTGACTTCGGGCAGCAGAGAGGGAGGGTGGGAGAGCGATCCTGACTCCACTGACTTCGGACGGCAGAGAGGGAGGGTGGGAGAGCGATCCTGACTCCACTGACTTCGGACGGCAGAGAGGGAGGGTGGGAGAGCGATCCTGGCTCCACTGACTTCGGACGGCAGAGAGGGAGGGTGGGAGAGCGATCCTGACTCCACTGACTTCGGACGGCAGAGAGGGAGGGTGGGAGAGCGATCCTGACTCCACTGACTTCGGACGGCAGAGAGGGAGGGTGGGAGAGCGATCCTGACTCCACTGACTTCGGACGGCAGAGAGGGAGGGTGGGAGAGCGATCCTGACTCCACTGACTTCGGACGGCAGAGAGGGAGGGTGGGAGAGCGAACCTGACTCCAATGACTTCGGATGGCAGAGAGGGAGGGTGGGAGAGCGATCCTGACTCCACTGACTTCGGACGGCAGAGAGGGAGGGTGAGAGAGCGATCCTGGCTCCACTGACTTCGGACGGCAGAGAGGGAGGGTGGGAGAGCGATCCTGGCTCCACTGACTTCGGACGGCAGAGAGGGAGGGTGGGAGAGCGATCCTGACTCCAATGACTTCGGATGGCAGAGAGGGAGGGTGGGAGAGCGATCCTGACTCCAATGACTTCGGATGGCAGAGAGGGAGGGTGGGAGAGCGATCCTGACTATCCCTGTCGGTGTCGCAGGTTAAGATGCCCGACACAGTGGTGGGTCGGGTATATGTGGAGGACCCGGATGACTGGGGTAATTTTGACACCCCGCTGTGGTGTCTGCGCAGGGTAAGATGCCCGACACGGTCGTAGGTCGGGTGTACGTGGATGATCCAGACGATTGGGACCTCCCCGACAAGACCTTCTCCTGGCTGGAGGGCGAGGACTACCGGCACTTTGAGCTGGACACCGATACTGGAAACATCACCATGCGCTACGGCACGCCCAACGGATCGTACCCGCTCAAGTTTCAGGTGAGGCGAGGACGCAGGAGCGCCGTGTTGGATGGGAATGTTATTGGACATACGCTGGACCGGATTCTAATTTAATTTATTGGAGAGATTGGACGTATTAGGCATATTTTGGATGAATATATTGTTGGTCATATTTGTGTTATTTGTTTAAATATGTAGCGAATATAATGAGTTTTTTTTAACCAGTATTTATCATCTAGCTTGAATCGAATAATTGAATACGCTTTGGTCATACTTTCCTTTACGTTTACCTCACTCAAGCGTTCGAAGCTTTTGTTTTAAAGGGATTATACGGGTTTCCGTCCTGAACGGAAATACACTCTTTTGCACTTTTAAAACATATACCATGGACCTCAATGCTCATTTAGTCCATGATTTCAGCAATTATCAGCGTTAAGACTTTGGCGTTTTTCGAGACTTGCATCAGATAACGAGTACTTGATCGGCATTACTGTCCATCACTTTCTTATCTTAGAATCTGCATCAAATTCACTGACATCCATATAATACCTAGGCAGCCATCTTGCGCCGTCCGGCCGTTCCCACACTGTGTGGTGGCGCCACCACTAACTCACCAGCCCTGGGGGGCAAAACATCGCGGGCGCCATAGGGAACAATGTATAAATGGCAAATTTGAACGGCGCCCTGACTGGGCTACGCTTGGCAAAAGTGGTGCAAAGTAGCATCATATTATTCGCTGGAGATTCTAGATTGAGCCAAAACGACTTATAAGGTTACACCTGGTCATGGAATTTCTGGAGAGCAGCTGAAATGATCGGTTACCATGGCCTTATTTGGGATGTAACAACCACGTTATACCGTTCACTTTCCGTTGCAAATGCGATCTAAGCTTAGTATATGAATTATATGAAGCTTCGATCGCATTTGCAACGGAAAGTGAACGGTATAACGTGGTTGTTACCCCCCAAATAAGGCCATGGTAACCAATCATTTCAGCTGCTCTCCAGACACTCCCTGACCAGGCGGAACCTTATAAGTCGTTTTGGCTCAATCTAGAATCTCCAGCGAATAACATGATGCTACTTTGTACCACTTTTTCCAAGCGTAGCCCAGTCAGGGCGCCGTTCAGATTTGCCATTTATACATTTGTCCCTATGGCGCCCGCGATGTTTTGCCCCCCAGGACGGCTGACGCCACCACACAGTGTGGGAACGGGCCGTCCGGCGTATGCGGCGCGCGAGTTGGCTGTCTATGTATTATATTGATGTCAGTGATCAAATTCGATGGTGCAGTAATCTGCGCGGCTGAGACAAAATAGCGGTTACGAACTCAGAAGCCAGCTGCCGCAAGAGGGTTTATTTACTGTTTACTATAGCACGTTCACCATATAAAGGTCACGTGACCGTGAAGAGAAAAATCCAAGATGGAGGCCAATTCTGCCCCAGGACACTTCTCCCGTACGGCCACCCCCATATCAATATAAATTAATTGAATTAAGCTTACCTTTACATGAAGGTAAGCCTGAAATTGTGAAATTGTGTGAAATTGGTATGTAAACATATCGCCTTGATGTAAACCACCTTGGCATACGTGATAATTATTGCGCTCTTTGCCATCTGAATGACGATTGTAGGAGTTACTAAATTAAAGACTCTAAGCCGGGCAAGTAATGCCATGCGTTTTTCGTTTTTCATCAATTTTATAGCTTTCAATTATCTGCTAGTCCTACACTGGATCACACAAAGATTATTCAATTCAATTCTTACGGGACTCTTTATTACTACATACTGTTCCCTCGGGTTTTGTGATTTTTTTTATGGGGTTTTCCTTGCGGCGTTTAGCGTTGAGAATTTGGTGGTGGCGTATTATTTTTTTGGCATGAAAATTCGTGAAAAATATCGAATTTTATGGGAAAAACTAGGTAACTGCTGCTGTCGTTGGAAAAAACAAGTTTATTGTATCATATATTGCTTATTGTAACCGGAAATATGCCATAAGTGAGGTGTTTTCATTAACATAAGAGATGACTGGCTCTGCCTCAGCCAGTATTACAGAAAGTACGCGGTGGCATCACCGCGCACTATGAAATGTCCTTATGTGCAGAAGAGGAATTTCCATAAAAATGTGACTACCGTGTGACTTCTACCACCTTTATAAGTAAGTTTTACTATGTAACTCAATTATTCTGGGAAAAACCCGTATAATCCCTTTAACTTGCTTTGTTTTTTGCATTGCTAGGAACCCAGTAAGTGTCTATTTGAAGACTATAAAGAGCAGAGAGACATTGAACAGATACTCCTGAATAATCCCACATGTCCCTGCCTCCGAACGCCGGCGTGCTCTGGTCTCCCGAACGCACCTGATTAGTTCCCGTTTCCGCCGCCAGGTGTACGATAAGAAGTTCCGCAGCACTGTGGAGGCGCTAGTGACGGTGGAGGTCCGCCTGCTGCCCCGCGAGGCCGTCACCCAGTCCGGGTCACTCAGGATCAAAGACGTGACTGCTACGGAGTTCGTCTCGCGGCCAGATCAGGATGTGAGAACAGAACTGAAGGGGAATGATGTCGCGTGACATGGGTGTCTGCACAGGGCTCAAGCTCCAAACTCAGCCTGGTTTGACTGGTCTTTTAAAATGATTTTGATTTGTATAACGGCAATTTTTGAACCGTGCTTGATGAATGGTCAGGTGTTCTGTTGCCGTTATGGTCCTGTAGGCGATGTGATTGTACAGCTGTAAATAACATCGTACTTTGCTTTCACGAACTGCGTCGCATCATGGTACTAAGAAATCGGCACTAAGCTCACGACCACGACTAGGTTTGTTGAATTTGACAAACTTCCACTTACGTTCGCTAAACTCTCAATTACACTTAGCTTTCCACCTGTCACACTCCGTACCCCTAGTCATATTCCTACGACCCATCCCCGTCCCAGCCATCTCACTAACCCTCCCCTTTCGCCCTCCCCTCGCCGGCAGACCCCGTCGATGCACGAGCGGCTGATCGGGGAGCTGGCGCGGCTGTTCAGCACCGCGCCGGAGAACGTCGACCTGTTCGGCGTGGTGGACAACGAGGACGGCGGAGTGGACGTCCGCTATGCCGCGCACGGCTCGCCCTACTACGAGGCGGCGAAGATGGACGGCATTGTGGCGCAGAATAAAGACCAGGTGAGGGGACGGAGCGAGGGGGGGGGGGGGCCACGGATGGCGAAGGGAAGGGTCACGCGGGGGTGGGAGGTAAGCGCTTGGAGGATCAGTTGTTCGGTTGTTGCGGGAGATGTATGTGATGGGGGTAGCGTATTTATTCACGTCGACTACTGAAGTTGCAGATCTGTGAGTTTTGTCTCAGAGTCTCATCCACGGAATGCAGTTTATTCGGCCATGTCCTTTTGTAGCTGAGCTGCCATTATTTCTGGGCAGTCTAAACAACAGCGTCATTTCTGGGCAGTCTAAACAACAGAGTCATTTCTGGGCAGTCTAAACAACAGCGTCATTTCTGGGGTCAGTCTAAACAACAGCGTCATTTCTGGGCAGTCTAAACAACAGCGTCATTTCTGGACAGTCTAAAGAACAGCGTCATTTCTGGGCAGTCTCTAAACAGCAGTGTCATTTCTGGACAATCTAAACAAGTGTCATTTCTGGGCAGTCTAAACAACAGCGTCATTTCTGGGCAGTCTCTAAACAACAGCGTCATTTCTGGGCAGTCTAAACAACAGCGTCATTTCTGGGCAGTCTAAACAACAGCGTCATTTCTGGACAGTCTAAACAACAGCGTCATTTCTGGGCAGTCTAAACAACAGCGTCATTTCTGGGCAGTCTCTAAACAACAGCGTCATTTCTAGGCAGTCTAAACAACAGCGTCATTTCTGGGCAGTCTCTAAACAACAGCGTCATTTCTGGGCAGTCTAAACAACAGCGTCATTTCTGGGCAGTCTCTAAACAACAGCGTCATTTCTGGGCAGTCTAAACAACAGCGTCATTTCTGGGCAGTCTAAACAACAGCGTCATTTCTGGGCAGTCTCTAAACAACAGCGTCATTTCTGGGCAGTCTAAACAACAGCGTCATTTCTGGGCAGTCTCTAAACAACAGCGTCATTTCTGGGCAGTCTAAACAACAGCGTCATTTCTGGGCAGTCTCTAAACAACAGCGTCATTTCTGGGCAGTCTAAACAACAGCGTCATTTCTGGGCAGTCTAAACAACAGCGTCATTTCTGGGCAGTCTCTAAACAACAGCGTCATTTC
Organism: Chirona hameri; assembly: GCA_036785665.1. Lineage (NCBI taxonomy): Eukaryota > Metazoa > Arthropoda > Thecostraca > Balanomorpha > Balanidae > Chirona > Chirona hameri. The sequence continues at coordinate 21,670 of JAXIVJ010015816.1, forward strand.
TGGGCAGTCTAAACAACAGCGTCATTTCTGGGCAGTCTCTAAACAACAGCGTCATTTCTGGGCAGTCTAAACAACAGCGTCATTTCTGGACAGTCTAAAGAACAGCGTCATTTCTTAAACAGCAGCGTCATTTCTGACACTCGCCGTGCCCCCCCCCCCCGTGCCCCCTCCCCCCCATTTCCAGCTGGAGGCGCTGTTCGGGTTTAAGATCGAGCAGGTGGGCATCAACGACTGTATCTACGAGGACACCTGCGAGGGCAGCTGCCACGCAGAGCTGCAGATCTTTGACGGCGAGGTGTACCGCGTGCAGACCAACACCTCCAGTATCATCGGTAGGTGGCTCTGGCTTTCCGGCTCACGGGGCATCAACAGTCCTATACGTTTTGTATCCTTTTCTGTCGCGATGTTTGTTTGCGGCGGATTTCAACTGAGGTTCCTCTCAAGGTGTTAGCTACGCTAAGATAAGCCATTTGTATGTAGACAGTGAGCGATATTCCTTGTCTGCTTAAGAGGAGAAAAATCACCAGACTGATTCATGACTATTGCATCATTAATTTTCGCTGCATGACTTATCTTCCAAATGACGCCGACGATATATTGTGGCACGAATTGTGAATGGCGAGGAGGGATACAATCTTTGTGACTGCCTCTGGTTATTATTTTTGTAATTTTTGGTTCACAGGCGTGAAGACAGAGCTGCAGTACAAATGTAACGAGTGTGAGGCCAAGATGGCGCCCGAAATCTGCCTCCACGATGGAAGATGGGACGATAAACTGAAAAAGTGAGTGAGCCACAAGTTATAAACCTCCCATCGCCCAGCTACGCTACACTGCTGAATTTACTGATAGGAAATTCCGTAATATATTTTTATTCTACGTTTTGTGGTAGCGATATTGGTCCTTCGATGCCGAAAATGCACATTGCCAGTAAATAGAAGTGCTCAGCCAACGCATTGCTATTCGGAATCACAAAGACCCAACTGTTTTGATTACCGACCGTTTTGCCACTGCTGACTATGCGTATCCGCTTTCCTTGCCATCGTCAGCCGTCCCGTGGCTGACGACGAGGTTTGCCGGGCTGTGATCTAACCTCCGACCCCCCCCCCCCTAGGTGTGAGTGCGACCCCGGGTACCCGGGCCCTAACTGCCAGGGCGACACGATCCACTTCGAGGGCACCGGCTACGCGTGGTTCCCGCAGCTGACCGCCTGCAACGCGTCCCACCTGAGCTTCGACGTGACGACCGTCTCCAAGGAGGCGCTGGTCATGTACAACGGTCCGCTGTCAGAGCCGTCACATCTGGTGCAGGGTCAGTGGAAATGGGGCAGAGTCAGGGCGCTGGTCATGTACAACGGTCCGCTGTCAGAGCCGTCACATCTGGTGCAGGGTCAGTGGAAAAGGGGCAGAGTCAGGGCGCTGGTCATGTACAACGGTCCGCTGTCAGAGCCGTCACATCTGGTGCAGGGTCAGTGGAAATGGGGCAGAGTCAGGGCGCTGGTCATGTACAACGGTCCGCTGTCAGAAGCTTCACATCTGGTGCAGGGCCAGTGGAAATGGGGCGGGGTCAGTGGACATTTGGCGTGAAGGGGGAACTAGGCCAGAGTGAGTGGAAATATGACTGGGTGAGTGGTCGATCTAGGTAGGAGATGTGGAATAGGACATAACGTGTAGGATCCAGGCAATGGAGGCGATTGGGAATGCGAATGGCTGGAGAGCTGGAGAGAGGGACATGGCAAAAATTAGGAACTTGTTCTGTTAGTGATGTGTGTACTAATCAATATCTCGCATCTGCAGACTTCTTCGCGGTGGACCTGGTGGAGGGTCGTCTGCGCGTGTTTATGAACTACGGTACCGGCACGGCCGTGGTCAGTCCAGAGGTCAAGGTCAGCGACGGCAACAAACATCACGTGGACATCACCTGGGACCCGGAGGTCAGTTGGTGGCCGCGGTGGCACGCTCAGTCCTGGGGGACATGCGATTGGTGCGACGCGGGTAAAACGCCATTGTAGCAGATGTTTCTATTTCTGGTTGTAGGTCAATGGTATAAAGCTATAAGGGACATTTGTTTGGGGTAAATGTTAAAACAGTTACTTTACGACTACGTACAATAAGTCACTTTTTGTCTTTTTATCTAAGATAGCTCTAGCTCACCTAATCATGTCAAATAGATGCTGTTTTTGTTTTGCCGTATGCCATCGAAAGCAACTCTTGCGCTTTGATTCTGGCACTGGGCCACCACTGTGTGGCAATGGTTCTGATCCGGTCCCCTCCCCTCCCATCCACTGGTGCCGGTCTACACACCCTGCTGGTGCTGATCCGGCCCCCTCCAATCCCCCCTCCCATCCACTGGTGCCGGTCTACACACCCTGCTGGTGCTGATCCGGCCCCCTCCAATCCCCCCTCCCATCCACTGGTGCCGGTCTACACACCCTGCTGGTGCTGATCCGGCCCCCTCCAATCCCCCCTCCCATCCACTGGTGCCGGTCTACACACCCTGCTGGTGCTGATCCGGCCCCCTCCAATCCCCCCTCCCATCCACTGGTGCCGGTCTACACACCCTGCTGGTGCTGATCCGGCCCCCTCCAATCCCCCCTCCCATCCACTGGTGCCGGTCTACACACCCTGCTGGTGCTGATCCGGCCCCCTCCAATCCCCCCTCCCATCCACTGGTGCCGGTCTACACACCCTGCTGGTGCTGATCCGGCCCCCTCCAATCCCCCCTCCCATCCACTGGTGCCGGTCTACACACCCTGCTGGTGTTGCTCCGTTCCCCTCCCATCCACTGGTGCCGGTACTGACTATCGTACCGGCACCAGTGGATGGGACCCTGCACCCTCTACACATCCTGCTGGTGCTGATCCGTCCCCCTGCCATCCACTGGTGCCCTCTACACACCCTGCTGGTGCTGATCCGTTCTCCCCCTCCCATCCACTGGTGCCGGTACTGACTATCTAGTCCTCTACACACCCTGCTGGTGCTGCTCCGTTCCCCTCCCATCCACTGTGCCCTCTACACACCCTGCTGGTGCTGATCCGTTCTCCCCCTCCCATCCACTGGTGCCGGTACTGACTATCTAGTCCTCTACACACCCTGCTGGTGCTGCTCCGTTCCCCTCCCATCCACTGTGCCCTCTACACATCCTGCTGGTGCTGATCCGTCCCCCTGCCATCCACTGGTGCCCTCTACACATCCTGCTGGTGCTGATCCGTTCCCCTCCCATCCACTGTGCCCTCTACACACCCTGCTGGTGCTGCTCCGTTCCCCCTTCCCATCCACTGGTGCCGGTGCTGACTATCTAGCCCTCTATACACCCTGCTGGTGCTGATCCGTTCCCCTCCCATCCACTGTGCCCTCTACACACCCTGCTGGTGCTGATCCGTTCCCCCATCCCATCCACTGGTGCCGGTACTGATTTTAGTCCTCTATACACCCTGCTGGTGCTGATCCGTTCCCCTCCCATCCACTGGTGCCCTCTACACACCCTGCTGGTGCTGATCCGTTCCCCCCCCCATACCATCCGCTGGTGCCGGTACTGACTCTAGTCCTCTACACACCCTGCTGGTGCTGATCCGTTCCCCCCCCTCCCATCCACTGGTGCCGGTACTGACCATCTAGTCCTCTACACACCCTGCTGGTGCTGCTCCGTTCCCCCTTCCCATCCACTGGTGCCGGTGCTGACTATCTAGCCCTCTATACACCCTGCTGGTGCTGATCCGTTCCCCCCATACCATCCGCTGGTGCCGGTACTGACTCTAGTCCTCTACACACCCTGCTGGTGCTGATCCGTTCCCCCATCCCATCCACTGGTGCCGGTACTGACTAGCCCTCTACACACCCTGCTGGTGCTGACCCCATCCCTGCTCCACAGAGCCTGCTTGTACTGGTGGACAGCTGTGTGGGCGCCGCCGAGTGCCAGGCTTCAGCGGCCGCTCCCGCCGCCGTCGCCGGGCAGAAGAACACCTTCCTGAACGTGGACACTCCGCTACAGCTGGGCGGCTCGGCCGTGCCCCTGGACAAGGTGGCGGCCTTGATGGGAAGCTGGGAGCAGGTGCCCGGCTGGGGCGGCTTCACAGGCTGTCTGCAGAACATGACCTTCCTCGACCGGGTGAGTGGCGCGGCGGAGGTGATTCAGCGGGACAGGGCGTGGGCGGGACAGGCGCCAGTCGGCGGCAGGGCGCGGAGAAAGTAACGATGGGGATGTCAGGGAGACGGGGGACAAGACGAACTTGCGATAGATTTGTCCAGTGTCCCAAAATTCCACTTCTGCTTGGGTGTCTGAGTGAACAATTCGAGCCAAAAGAGACCGCGAAGTAGAAAATGATGTGGAAAATAGTACAATATTTATTTCTGTTTGAATATGAAGAGCAGTAGTTTTGGTTGAATGCATGCATTTTTCGTCAATATTTATGCCAGAATCAATGTCACAATTCAGAATTTCGGAGTGGAAAATTGAATCCTAAAACGGGGAGTGGATCATGGATGTCATGAGGTGTCGTTCAAAGTGGATGAAAGATGTTCTTGTCAAGTTGGATAAGTTATAATGCCTGTTCAGTTATTTCTGTACCTTCTTTAAGAGTGGTCTTGCCCTTATTCGATATAAAGCACGCGCCTAGCTCAGTGCGTCGTACTCTACAAGTCAATCTGACTGACAGTGTGTGCGTGGTACGTTTCAGGTATTTGACCTGGGCCACCCTGCTGACGGCACTGGCTACAGCTCACACTGCTCCGAGCTGGCCAAGGCTACCCCGGTCATCGAAACGTCCAGCAGCTTCCTGGCCGTGCTGCTCGTCTGCCTGGCCATCCTGCTTAGTAAGTCTCGCGTTTGTGATGTTTGGAAGTGCTTTCTAAAGCTGGGCTTTAGAGCGACTGTCATTGTATCTCGCTGTTTTGGGCTGGACAAACATATACATTCCTCACGGCATTGCACATAAATCCCCAACCTCATGGTACTGTTCTGTCTGTGTCTCCCGAAGTCTGTGACGCCAGCCGATGCATACTTCACATCTTCCTGTATCTCACATTTGGGTGTAAGCCAAATCTCCCTCCACCGCGGCTGTCACCCATGTACCTTCCTGTGCCCCACTGCGCTGGCGTAACCAATTTCTGCCCGTACCCACAGTCTTGGTCCTGGTGGTCATCCTGTACCGCCGCCGCCGCGTACGAACCCTGTACAAGGAGCCGGCGGATGAGATGCGAGACACTATCATCAACTACGATGATGAGGGAGGCGGCGAGAAGGACCAGACTGGCTACGACCTCAGCGTGCTGCAGGTCGCCAACGGCGTGTCGCCCAGTGAGTAGTGTGCGAGCGTGGTGAAGTCACCTGGCCGTGCTTAGTTATCAAGTTACCGGGGGAAAATCCCGTCCGGCACTGGTTTTCAGAGTCCTGACATTGCTGGGGATGTGGTGAAAAATATGGACCCTGTGGGGCGATATGTTGAGACTTGCAGACAGGGGACCAATTTGAGTGATAGTTAATGGACAACAAAGTAGTAATATGCCGACACGTAGTCTAGTAGGATTTGTGTGTCGAAATATTCGCCAGTATCCATTTTCCTTTTCTGACGTACCCCTCCCTACCCCTCCCTGTCGTAATATCGCCCTCTGACGCCACCTCCCTTGCTCTGACGTCACCTCCCTGCTCTGACGTCACCTCCCTGTTCCGACGTCACCTCCCTGTCCTGACGCCACCTCCCTGTCCTGACGCCACCTCCCTGCTCTGACGTCACCTCCCTGTTCTGACGTCACCTCCCTGCTCTGACGCCACCTCCCTCTCTGACGTCACCTCCCTGTTCTAACGCCACCGACGCCACCTCCCTGTCCTGGCGTCACCTCCCTGTCCTGACGTCACCTCCCTGTCCTGACGCCACCTCCCTGTTCTGACGTCACCTCCCTGCTCTGACGCCACCTCCCTGCTCTGACGTCACATCCCTGTTCTGACGTCACCTCCCTGTTCTGACGTCACCTCCCTGTCCTGACGCCACCGACGCCACCTCCCTGTTCTGACGTCACCTCCCTGTTCTGACGCCACCTCCCTGTCCTGACGCCACCTCCCTGTTCTGACGCCACCGACGCCACCTCCCTGTTCTGACGCCACCGACGCCACCTCCCTGTTCTGACGCCACCGACGCCACCTCCCTGTTCTGACGTGCCCGGTTCCCGTGTTTTCAGAGGAGGCCCCCCGCCCGTCCGGTCAGACGCCGTCCGGTCAGCCGCCGTCCGTTCGCAGCTTCATAGACGACAATAAGAACCAGGTGGACAAGGACGAGCAGGCCTGGCCGGCCGACGACTGCAGAAACTACGCCTACGAGGGCGGCGGCAGCTCGGCCGGGTCGCTGTCGTCCCTCAACTCAGGTGAGTCAAGTCGTGTGGGGTGTACGTTAACTCAGGAAGTCTGATTCTGTGGAGTGTCACTCAACTCAGGTGAGTCGGGAGGAAGAGTGGCGCAACTCAGGTGATTCGAAGTGCAACGGAGGTGTGTTGGGTCGTGCGGAATGTCTCGGAACTAAAGGGAATCGTGCTGCAAGTCACGCTCAGTAAGTCGAAGAGGTGTTGTAACTCAACTCAGGCGAGACATGTGAATAATCGGTGTGCATCTGGCTCGAAAACTCCAGTGATAGCTATGCCATACCTCATCGCTTTAATCGGACGAAGGCTTTGCTCGTCAGAGGTTGTGCCTGGCTGTATCTCGATTTACATGCTAGCATGTGCTGACGGCCTTCCTGTTTTGTTCGCTGCAGGTACTGACGACAACGATCTCAACTTCGACATTCTGAACGAATTCGGTCCGCGGTTCCGGAAGCTGGCGGACATGTACGGAGGCGGTGATGAGGACGAGGACGAGCCGCCGGCGCCGCCGACCGGCGCGCGGCCATCCTCCATGGCGGGGGAGTCGTGGTGCTAGTGCCCGGGACCGCGGGGACGCTCGCTAGTGGAAGGCGCTGGTGACTCGCGGTGGTGTCGTACGATGGTGGTGCTGCCTAGCGGTGCCGTGCGGTGGTGCCGCCCGCTTGTAGAGGCGACTGGTAAGTGGACGGCCGTCCTGCCTGGTGCAGAGGGCCGGACGAACCCCTGCCGGGTGCCTTCGGATCAGCAGTCGGTACACCAACGCCGCCTATACTTCCCCGGCTGCGATGGCAGCGCCGCGCCGCGGCAAAAACTGAAGTCAAGCGGCGGCCGTCCGGAACCTGGCGTATTCGGCGGTTCGGCAACGCTGCTGCTGCGCGAGTGAAACTATTGAACCCAGATAAATACTTCGAAGGACTAGTTTATCTCTGGCGAGAGACACCGACATGGTGGAGTTGTGATACGTGACGCGGCTTCCGGCGGCTGGGGAGCTCTGGGCGAGTCGAGTCGAACCACATAGACGAGCCTCGTCCTGTCTCCCCGAGACTGGCCGAGACTGCGGAGTCGCCGGCCGACTGGCTGAGCTGGGACCCGTCTCTGCCACGGAGTGCTGACTGTCTGCTCTGCGGTGGGTGCGTGTGCGGCCAGTGGCAGGCGGGGTCGGGGCGGCGTGGTTTAACCCGTCGCCTTCCGTCCGCCTAGTCGGAACTGCTGCTGTGCCGGCCAATCAAAGCTGTGAGCCGGGCCGACACACTGGGCGGCGCGCGTGGATGGTCCGGATGGAGTGTGGAACGTGGCGCCAAAGACGGGGTGGATGGCTGTGGTGTGGAGCAGTGGAGCGAGTGGAAGGGCACGCGGGTGTCGTGTGGTTCGCGAGGAAACATCTCCTTCGTTGGTTCTGACACTCCGGTTCGCCACGGCCTTGTGTATTCCATGTGATCTGTGCGTAGAAGAGCGTCTTAGTGGCGTTGTGATGAGACATGTCGGTCGCTTTGTGTGCGTGAGTTGTGCGTGAGTTGTGCGTGAGTTGTGCGTGAGTTGTGTGCGAGTGAGTGAGTGTCGCAGAGTTCACTGGGTGTCAGTTCACTGGAGTAGTTTGCACCGCGTTTTATCTGTCCGACGTGATCTCTGGGCCGCGAAGCTTCGCCTGTCGCCAGTGCAGTGTCTTTGACGTCACAGCGGAGTCTGTATGTGTATTTATACCCAGACACATTCCATTTTCTACCGGGACGACTAGAGAGTGTATAGTACTGTATAATGGCCGGCACGCGGCGCTAGTGGCGCGTTGGCTGAGCTATAGATGACGCTAGTGTTGCTGGCGATCTCAGTCTGGCCGTACTGGCGAAATCAGTCGTGTGTTTGGTCCGTGACTCTGTTCACAGTATTGTCACCCATACAGCACCCTCCCCCGCCCCATGGAACGCCATGGTTCACGCGGTGTCGCACGTTTTCGCAGCACAGAGTGTGAGGTGTGAGCCCGGCCTGCCAGGCGCGCTCGCCCTCTGTTTTATATGTTTGATAAGGTACCGACAGTGCCATAACGCCGCTTCTTTTTACAAAAATAAAAGTGTCGCAACATCTCGCTGTTTCGTTCGGGTATTGTGAAGGAAAGCTCCAGTGTCGAGCAACGGAAGAGAGCAATATTTTTCTTAGCGCAGGGTTAAATGTTTTTGGCAACAAATTCTATATTACAATCATACACACTATTCGTTTTCATCGATGTGTTCGTTAACTTTGTCCGCCCATGGAGCTAAGTTGGTAAGGTGTCGGGCTGGAAACCCGCTCACCCTGACAAGGTGGTTTGAGTCGCTTCGGCGCCCGCTATTTCCTTTCTACCAGGATGACCTGCGGTCGGTGGCTGCGATCGCACACCGGCCAAACGAAATTGGGAGATGGAGACGTACAACTTTCGCCGCTAAATTATGCCGATAAAATAGAATCACACCACCTGATGCCTGCTGCCTGATTGTAGGTAGGCGTCCAGGCAACAAGCTCTGCTTAGCACAATATTCTGATCTGAAATACA